>OX336890.1:18216223-18423723 GCA_946959425.1 Argyrosomus regius
ACACAGAGACTCCTAAGTACATAAGGCATCATCTATGAGTTCTTTGTTCTGCACGCACAGCTGTCAGCTATCTTTGTCCCCACCTTTACTATCCGTTCAGAACAGTAGCAGATAGAATGGCACCTTATTAGGAGACGTTGGATTGTGTTCCAGTTTCGCTGGTCCAGTCCAGTGTACGACCTTAAACCGGTTTGTTTTTGTGTAATCTAACTCAACCAGCATTAATTTAGCATTACGAGCCAACAAATTAAAAAGAAGCGAGAAGCTGCGATGTTAACCCTTTACTGGGCAGTCTCTACAATATTCTCAGCTCTGTCTGCAGCACATGTAGGGTTAGCAGAGTGCACATTTTAGCTGGAAAGACGATGGTGCAGAGTTAGCGGTGTCTTCATGGCGAGTTGCTAACTAGTTTGTGAAATGCATTGCTGGGAAGTTAATAAATTAGCCCTTCATTTTCCTTTTTCAATATAACTTTGATATAACCCTGAACCCTTATAACCCTTACGTACTTATGTGCCAGCTAAGACAGTAACGTGGCAGAAACCACCTTTTTAAATGGCTCCCATTTGCCCCATTAAAGTTACTGCATAGTGCTGTTAATACAAACTCAACACTTCCTGTATCTGTTTCAAATTACAAAAACCCTTTTTTATTTTGAAACACTAGCAGGAATGTGTTATGGAAAACTTATCCACTCACTTCATGTCTCTCACTGCAAATGCAACTGTCAGGTGCCACTTAGTGGTATTACTGGTCCTTCTTAATGTCAAACCCTACCCTCAATCCAGCCCTACTAGATGAGCAACAAAACCAAGCCTTAAATGTTCAAAGAGAAACTACACAAGTTAAGAAGAGGGCAGGTGAACTGGGTAAGCGACAAGGGCGAGTCTTCTAAACGGCCTTCTCTGACTGAAGGCTGCTGCCTGAGATGTGTTTTTTTTTTTTTTTTTTTTAATTGTGTTGATATCCAATTTTCCTGGCAGTTGTGCTTCTGACTTTGGACTGCATCCATGTAACAAATACAGTTGGCAGGAAATCATTGCAGAAATTTGGAATGCTGCAACAGATTGCAACACCTCTGCAGAACCTGGCAGTGGCCAGAGCGAACCAGCGTAACCTTGTGACATTTCATGAAATAACTGCCTGCCAGAATATTCTGTAAATAAGAACATTATGTTGGCGTGAATCCAACTTCAGTTTTGCAGCAGCTGCCTTCAGCCCAACATCTCCTTCATAGTCAGGGAGTTTTATTTAAACAATACATCACATACAGTATACAAGATTTCTCAGTTCGCTGACAAATTCCTACTTTCTCACCTTGAATTTGGTTGGATTTCCCTGCAGCTTAGGGATGCTTTTTTTTGTTGTTGTCATGTTTGTGTTTTAGCCAATCTCCATTGTATTCCTTGTACATTTACCATTTACTCTCTTCTGCAGTCTTTTCCCACAGGGCACCCGCTATCTGCGTCTTGCCTCTCAGGATGTCAAGCATGGTGCTGCTGTAGTGGAGAGGACAACCATCTTAGGATCTACAGACAGGGAATCGACCGGTTGCTCACCATGCCTCACCTAAGTGTCATTCCCAGCTGCAGCCCCATCTGGCTCATCTGTGTTCTCCTGGGGCTCTCAGCTATACACGCTCATGCCAAAGATGGTAAGAACTAAAGTCGAAATTTTACCCTCAACGTTCTAATAAATCAATAACCTGCAATGTTCAATACACATGATATGAATATTACATACATTAAAGGGTTGCTCTTCTAAACTATGTTTGCTGATTTAAAACTTTCATTGAGGCTGAATACCTATTCTTTTTTTTTTTTTTTCCCCTCCAGCCCTTACTGTACCCCAGGTGAAGCTGTCAGCCGACTTGGATACACAGCAACTAACCATATCCTGGCAGGGAGGAGCAGCCACAACCTTTGACCTCATTATCCTAAGAACCGAACTCAATGAAACTGTCTTCTACGTAAGAGCATTTGTTTTTTGATTTGTTGATTTGTTCTCATGCTTCTCTTATTGCACAGTTATATTACAAATTGGTTAAACTTTGATGTGAAAGGAGCTATAGCTCTACTGATAGATTTTGATGCAGGCATTGATATATTAAACATTGATGTTTCTTATAATGATTTATTCGATTTTCATTTCCTTTACACAACCCAAAACACTTCTGATGACTGTCTGTGACTGTCATCAACAACCAATCATTTAGCAGCCTCATGTCATTCGCGCTCATGTCCTCACTGTGTTTTCTTTGTCTTACTTGTAGGAGACGGTGAATGTGACATTGAATCAGGCAAGTGGGCACCAGTGGACTTGGACCTCAGTCGAACCTCTGGAGTGTACCTCACTGTCAGTCAAAATCCGCTCAAGAGATGGGCAAACGACAAGTGAATGGAGCAACACTCAGATACTTCAAGGTCAGAAATTCAATAATTACACCCATATATATTGTAGGACACCAAATGCTGCTTTGCCTGACCTGTCAATTTGGGATTTACATAATGCAATAATTCATTCATGGGGAGCAAAGGTGTTTTTTCTCTCTGGTATCTAAATATAGATCTCTATTTATATCTCCCTCTCCACATTTTAAACATTCAATTTTCTCCCTCACTCCATCTTTTCAGGGAATGATCTCCCCAGCAATGAGAATTTCCAGTTTTACCCCCAGGACAGAATTGTACCTGTGGGGGCCAACACCACCTTCTGTTGCATTGTGGAAGAGGGAAAGGTCTTTGGGAGCATCTTTTCAGGCAACAGGGTCATAAACACGACACGACTGAGTAGGCGAAGCTATGCTGCTACAATGGTTAATCAGGGACCATCCAGCAGGACGGGAACCAACGTCATCTGTTACGACGACCCGAAGACAAAACTGACTGGAGCAGTGGTGTTTGTGGGATGTAAGATAATTGACTGGATGGATAAGAACTGAAGTGTGTAAAAATGAACAATGTAAAAAGGTCACTGAACTGGCCAGTGTAAGATGCAACTTACTCTTTAGAGGAGATTTTTCAAAAGCTTGTTTTGTAAATCTATGTAATATTTATACATGTATATAGTTTAGCAAGTAGGTGCTTAAGTGCTATGTTTCCTTTCGCAGATCCACCACTGCCCACTGATTTTGTGTGTGAGACTCAGGATTTAACCTCAGCCTTGTGCCAGTGGAAAGAAGGACGAGACTCACACTTGTATGGCAAACGACAAACATACTACTCAGTGAACAAGAGGTACTACATTCATAGACATACACACAACTAATTACATTTAAAAATGGGTAAAACAGGCGGCTGTAACCTGACCTGAAATGTAAAACTGTGCAGGAAGCTGTAGGGCCTGGGTTGGGTAACAAAACTATATACTCATTCACAAAAGGCAGACTACAGATTCTAAATACATGAGGTAGGACACAACACATCTTTGCTTTGGCTGTTATTTCTTAACAGTTCACAATCAGAAAAAGCATTTAACAATAGTGTAGTTTTTAATATTCATGCTAAAATCACACATTTGGCATCACAAAATCCTGTGGTTGGTCTGTGTCGCTCTCACACCACAAAGATTCAATTGAAACCTGGCCAGCCTTTTCAGGCGGTCTTGGTATTGTTATGCAGTCCACACCAGCACTACACCAACTACTGCCAGTGAAATACCAAAACAGAATGCTTTCAGATGAGTTGAGGCATCAGATGTTGTCACCGTTGGTAACACATTACACAAAAAGCCTTCTTAATTATACAATATGTATTCTGTGTCTGACTCGCAACTAAATTGCATATCATAAAAACAGTAGAAAGTCATAATGATCTGGGACAGAGGTGGCAATGATGGAATGATGTGTTTTATTTTTATTTTTTGGACAGATTCAGGGCATTTCATGAACTTTGATTCTGATATAATATCCCTGCATTATTTATGATTGTTCCCCCTGCCTTTCCCTGAAAAGTGTTTTCTGCCCAGAAAAAAAATCAACCAAGAGAGAGGATGACAAGAAATGCAAAGCACTTTGTCTAAGTAACCACTTGCTGCTTCTGTGTGTCCATTTAACATTGATAGTTGATTGGCTGTGTGCCAGACCTTTTACAGGAATTGCCTGGAGGCTGGCCAGAAGAGAAGTGACATTAAGAATGTATTTGGGCCTCTGTGTGCATCTGTAGGTTAGATTGAGCACCTGAAGTAATTGTATTTTATTGTAATTTAATCTGGTTGTTTTGATTTTCACACTTTTTTTTTTGCGGTGGGGGGCAGCCCGCAACAGAAGCAGAGAGCGATTACTTTTAACCGGTGGGACGGTAACTGGACACTGGTGGCTGTGAACCATCTCGGCCAGTACACCCTCACTGACTTAGCGGAATTAGGTCACAGAGGTAAGTGGATCACCCTGAACTTATCAAAATCAATGGACAAACACACCATTGATTTGTATGCACATATTATCTCTTTAGTATACTGACCTGTACCATGTTGTTTCACCGTTCACAGTGCATCCAGTAGCACCAGCTAACCTGAACTCAGTTAACCGTGCCTGGAATGCCACTCTGCTATGGCAGTGGAAGTTTGACAGCTATTCTTCCCTGGCTCTTGACTGCCAGGTGGAGCTCACCTCCAATGGGCAAAAAACAAAGGTAACTCACATTTGTCTGTGTGTGTTTCAGAGGATGACCACTTTTCCATTATTTGGTCCATCTTAAATCACGTCTGTTTGTGTATATATACACTTTTATGCTTGTCAGACAATATCACTTATGCTTCTACCACATTTCCATTACGATGTACTAATGGCATCACATTACTTTCAACAAATGCAAGCTAGTTCCTGCATGCTCTTTCCATTTGTGTGCATCAGTGTACAAAACAGTAATGTATTCTAATGTGTCCAGCGTACCTTCTCTGGTGTGGGTCTGCGGTCTGTGGTTCTATCGGACCTGCATCCTGATGAGGATTACAGTGTACAAGTCCGCTGCGGTGCTCAGGAGAATTTCTGGAAGTGGGGAAACTGGAGCAAACCGTTTTCCTTCAAAACTAGCACTACTGGTAAGGGCTTTCTTAGATTTCATGGTGATGGATCAGTTGTCACATGACCTACGTATTGAGTCAGTACATGTCTACAAGTGGTCTTACATGGTTACGTAAGAAAGGAAATGGACCTTCTGCTAAGAATTCTTTGTCAAGTTTAAAGTGTTGCATAGATTACACTTCTCAAAAGCTAAATTAGCAAGAATATTTCCGAATGTAGACCCATTATGCGACAGATGTAAACAGACCCCGGCTACTTCCTATCATATATTCTGGTCTTGTCCGAAACTTGTTCCTTTTTGGTCATCTTTTTTTGAAGTCATCTCTAATGCTTATGCTTATAACATCTCACCATCTCCTTTGGTTGCTGGAAAATTACAAATAAAGTGTTTGAAAGAATTCTTTGTTAAACTATTTCCAAGATTGATCAGTTATGAACTTTCAAGCTATTTTTAGCTGTGATCTTTTTTTTTTTTTTTTTACACTTTATTTTTTTCATTTGTATTTATTTATTTATTTATTTTTGGCTACTTTCAGTTCCTGATGCTCCTGATGTGTGGGTGTGGATGAATCGAGACAATACTGGTCAGGTCCTTTGGAAGGTAATTGCTTTTTTGTCTTTGAATTGAATTGTCTTAGATTTAGATTGTAGATTTAGAATTGACAAACGTGAATATTTGAAATTGTAAGTGATTTTAAAATCTTTCTTTTTTTTTTTTTTTTTTTTACTTTGATTACTTCTAGCCTCTGACTCACAGACAGTCCCACGGTCAGATCACAGCGTATGAAGTTACTTTCTGGAGCCCCGGCGAAACTCTACAGCACACAGATATCTTTTCGCCGGATACTTCTGCTGCTCCAATAAACCTCACAAAGATTGCTACCTTCAAGAGTGGCAAGGTCATCGCAACCGTCAATGCAAAGAACAATGCTGGGGTGTCTCAACCTGCGAATATACCTCTGCGCTTGACAGGTGTGTGGAAATAAAGGCAAAGAGACTAAAGCAGCAGTCAGTTCTAAAATAATATAGACCTACAGTTTCTACATTGCTGCATGTATTTTTTTTTTCTTTCCAGATGTGGAACCCTTAACTGCATCCAGGGCAGTTTATATGGACGGAGGTTTCCCTCTCTTTTGGCAGAGTGACGTGAACGCCACCTGTGGTTATGTGGTGGAATGGCATGATGCCTCTTGCATGTCGGACTGCCCCGTGGAGTGGATCAAGGTGGCAGCTGGAAACACTAATGTCTCTGTTGAGTCAGGTATGCCAGCCTTATTGCCCCCTTTTTATATAGAGGATTGTTTTTAGCATATTTCAAATAAAATGCATTTCTTGAGTCAGTACAAGCTAAAAACTCCACTGTATGCAATAATTACACCCATATATATTGTAGGGCATTAAACACTGCTTTGCCTGGTGAACTTGATATTCACCTTCCCACATATTCAAACATAACTTTGATCTTTAGTATCTATTTATTTGAAATTATACTGTATAATACATAATAATTTCTTTCTTTGTCATCAGCCAACTTCCAGCCGGGCGTGAGGTACACCTTTTCTCTGTACAGCTGCTCCATAGAGCCCCCAGAGCTGCTGCAGCGCTGGCAGGGATACATGCAGGAACTGAGTAAGATAGCACTGCATTTAGAAAGCTTATCTGTTTAGGAGAAACCAATGACTTCAGAAGTCACACAATGCATTTTTATTACTGACTCTATGATCTTTCTATAGTGCCTTACACTCGTCTCTTCTGTTGTGTCTTTCACAGTCCCTTCCAGTGTTGCCCTTCTATCAACCCGTCAACAGGGCTCTAATATTCTCCTCACCTGGGGAGAGATCCCGCTGGTCAACAGAAGAGGCTTTATCTTGGGCTTCAATGTTTACATGAGCAATGGCTCGCAGTTCACACTTCTGGGTAAATGTCATGATGTAATTCGCCACTGCTTTAGATAGTTACAGCTGAGTGTTTGAAAAAGAGATTGAACAGTTGATGCTATTATAACATTTGTCATGTTGTCAAAGTGCATCTTGAATGCTGTTAAACTTCAGCTTCTTTCTCCTTCTTTTCTTTGCCTCCTATGTCTCTCCCTTTTTGTTTGTTTGTTTGTTTGTTTTTGGTTTTTTTTGCTCTGTCAGCCAATCTGCCAGACAGAGGAGCCAGGAACTACACAGTAAAAGGTTTCTCTGAGGGCTCCTATAAATTTACTGTCAAGGCCTACACCGTAGCAGGCGAGGGCACAGGCGCCCCTGCCTCCATAACGTTGGAGCCATACAGTATGTGAATGTATTATGTACTATTATTTGAGGTTACAAAAGTTGTTCATATAGATATGTGCTTACAGTTACAGTTAACTTGGTTTAAATTTAAAGTGATTTATACTCAAAAGTAAGGAAAATAATTATCTTGCTTCAAGTCAGTATTTTTAATATTACTACTGTTTTGTCCTAGCAGCTGATTGGCTGATCCTGGAAATCTTGACATCTCTGGGAATCACAGCCTTATTCCTGGTCATCGTCACCTTCATTTGCTACAAGAAAAGGAAATGGTGAGACTGTTATGCTTCAGTTATGTGTCTCTCTCCTTTTTGTGTGCGTTCTATTATTTTAATTTGTTCAGACTTTTGATGATAATATATGTTAAATGGGACATTTTGCTTTGTCACCAGGGTGAAAAAGGCATTCTATCCAGACATACCTGAGCCCAAGCTGCCTGGTGATTGGTCCAGAACACCGGTACAGTATCAGGCTAATCCAATCTGACAAAACTTATTGTGTGCCAATTCTATATAGTTAGTTACAACTGACCATTTCCGTTACCATATCCCTGATAAGATGTTTACACTGACTCTGTGTGTCCTACAGGGGCCGTTGGATGTGAAGCCATCTTCTCACAGTGTGGTCCATATTGTAGAAAGGCCTGAGTTGGATTCTAGTAAAGAAATGCTTGTTGTCATACCTGAAGAAGACGAAGACGAAGAAGGGCAGGGGATAGGAGACGAGCCAGTTGACACAGATGAGCCAGCGTCATTACGTTACTACAACCAAGTCGTAGATGAGCGGCCCATAAGACCACGTTTCCCAGACTCCTCTGCTTCTTCTGCATCATCTTTGGATTCAGCACGCACCGATGTGACGTACACAGGGATTCAGACCTCAGGGTCTTCTTTGGTCTGGCTGGATTCACAGGGCTCCTCTGAGGATCACCAACCTCAGGCTGAGCTGTCCGTCAACTGTGGAGGTGGAGGAGGGGGTTACCGGCCCCAGATGCAACCTAGAGCACCAAGTGAAGACATGGGCCTAGCTTCACCTGAGCCTTTCTTAGAGCCCCAGGCTGCCATTGCTGGGGGCTACAAACCCCAGAGCTCCTGGCATTTTGACTCCCCGGTGGAGGCTGGGGAAAGTGCTGGCCTGGCACCCTCTCTTGGATCCCCGACCTCTGTTGCTTCCACTGAGTTCCTCCTCCCAGATGGAGAGGAACATGCAGAGGAGAAACGACCGCTGTCATCATCATCAGCAGCAACCTGGTTCACTAACCTGTTGTCATCAACAAAACCGTGATATCATCTCTCTCACTATAGGCAGCCAGGCCAGGGGGGTTAACATAAAACTTTCAGATTCATTACTGTTACCAGTGTCATGCATCAAACAAGCCTTGCCCATATGGTCCAGGTAAATATCCCCTCTGATGTAGCACTACATGCTTAAAGTTGCACTTTGACAGCAGGTTAATTATGCTATGTAGGGTGTTTGTTCCATACAAACAGAAATACATATATAGTAAATATCAAATATCTGTATATTTATATGTCAAAACATTTCTATTCTGACAACAAATCTCTTCAAGATTTCAACTCAAAAGATTTCTTCATACCTCTTGATTTCCACCATATTTTTTGCACCCCCTGGCAACCTGGTGGCTGTTATGTTCCCTCATTGCCTTTTCTGTGACTCCCTGTAATGGGCATTTAGCAGTGGCATATCCTGTGTTTCAGTTGAGTGTATCCAGTTTTTAGCTTGCATTTTGGGATGGTTTTATTTTTTGTGATGTGAACTTCACTACACTACAGAAGAAAATAGAAAGCAAGGATGACTGCTCATAAAAAATAATGGACATTTTTGGAGAAACACTACAAAATAACAGCTTCAACAGAAAGTAGCTACGTAGACTTACTGCCCATGTCTTCTGTTGATGAGCTACTGAATGGGAATGGGGAAAAAAGCGTTTGGCTGTAAAAATCAATACCAACGTAGCTCCCACCTTTACAGACGTGATCTATTTTTTTAAAATGACTTAACAGTGAGATGTTAATTGAAAGATGAGAATGAGAACAGTCATTATTTTACACAGTTACAGGAGTGGTGCTTTCTTTTATGGTCTGGAATTGTGTCATTGATGAGCCCAGTGGATATACACTGATATAAGCTAGAACATAAATTTTTGTCTTATTTTTGTTATGAAATGCATTTCACAGTCAGGCCAGTGTCCTTTTTTAATCTTATTCTGCATTATGCTCAACTGGATGGTATTGATACTCTGGTACTGGTATTGAACAAAATTATGAGAATCAAATTGGGAGGGTAATTACAAGTTAAATTGCCTTGATAGATGTAATGCTTCCAGTAATTTACACCACATCACCTTTCACACATTGCCTTTCTCCTAAATGTTACGTATAAAGAGAAAAAATCTTACAGTAATAGTTTGGAATTGAACAGATATGTATTGTACGGACATAAATCAGTTTTAGTACATGCTGAAATTTCTAAACTTGGGTTACATTAAAATTGCCATAGTGTTACACTCAGCCCTGTCAGCATATATTGTGTGGAAATGAAGAATTAGTTTTCTTTGTTTGCTTTATTTTCACACCCAAAGGGAAGGCATTTGAGAAGTTCATTTTTAGGGAGATATAAGTCTACAGTACATTTAAGTTTTTTTTTAAATGCAGTCTTTTCATTGCAAATGTTTCCTGAAGCCTCCTTGTAAATTTTGTGATTTCCAGAAATTCATCTAGCTTTTGGTGACAAAAGATGTGTGGAAACAACCTTGTGAATATTGATCTCTTGACAGCATTTTGGCATCTCTGTAATGGTGTCAAACAAAGGCCACTAATTGCCCAAGTACAGTCCATGGACTCCATTTGCGCCTCACTCATCTGTACTTGTGTAGTGGTTGTTGAGGATTCACCGTTGTTTAGGCTTCCCAAAAGCATCATTATGTAAATGTTAATCCAAGATGTTTATTTTAATGTATGCAGCCACGCACCGGCTTGCCTGTTTGGCAGCTTGTGGTCTATTGTTTCTCAGTGCCTCCAGCCAACAAGCTTTAAGTAAAACTACTGTGACATGAATGATGACATAGATTAACCATAATCGGTGGCATCAGTGATGAACTGATAACCGGCAGGCAGTCCACTTTGACTACTGAGACAAATGTATCCCTTCTTTCTCTTCTCTGCCTTGTATCAATGGAAAATGGATGAAAGAATTTGTTCAAAGCTTTGCACCAGTCAACCCAGCCAGATTCATTGTATGGTATCAGTGATCACTTCAAGGCAGTGGTTAAGGATGGTTATAGTTTTGAGTATTTAAACATGGCTGCAGATTGTTTTCCTTTTGAAGTCTGCTTCTTGAGACAAGCAGGGCTTTGCAGACTAACTTATGAACGCTATGTGTTGCATGCTTTTATGTTGATTTGGATCAACAAAATGGCACTTTTTTATTTTTCCTCTAAATCTTTGTTTTTATACTAACTAACTGTACATAATTGAAATGTTCTTTTACTGATATTCCCTATACTGCAACAGGCAGAATAAATGTTAACTAACCAGCTTTCTTGAGAGAATAAAGGCAACTGTTTGTGTTGATGACACCATATATATATATATATATATATATATGGTCCTATGAAATGTAGAGGCATCACACTGTATATTTGTTGTGTACTTAAATACATGGAATAATTTTTAAATGTGTCTGAAAAATAATGTAAACTGAGTATAATTGTCATCCTGTCTTATAATAGTTTAGCCTGCTCTGCATTCCTATCTTATCACAGCAGGGTCGCTTTGCCAGACAGGTTGTAAGTAGGGCCAGAGCTCTCACCATGCAGACTTATAAATGGCAACCGCTGACATGCAAGCTTCCATTCGACACATTACTTTTTCTCTATTGTCCATCGACATTTTAATTGGAGCCTATATTTATTCTGTACAAATATATGGCTTTGTGGTTTATACAGCAGGGTACACTTGCTGCCTTACACATCTCCATCTCTGGCCCTAGATGTTTTTGCAAAATCAATGCATGCTGTATAAACTATTACTACAAAACAGTGGCTCGTTAATCCTTTAAACTCCATGTTTATGTTACCCTGTGGCTTTAAAACAACTAACTGACTAATGTTGTGCATGACAACAGAGCTGAAGTATTGTGCAGCAGGAAAAGGTTTTAATTTCTGAAAATGCTTTAAATTTCATGATATTTTGCAGAATATTTTACTATTGATTAAATGAAAAGAGACAGTGAAGTGTTTCTGAGTGAATAAATAAATGTTTACACTAATAACACAACCTGAAATGTTAAATCGTGTAAAGGCAATAAAGTTATTTGTCTGGCCACTTGTCAGTTTGTCAGTGTCGTTTACTGTTTTCTACGTGTCTAATAATTTCTCCACAGAAATGTAAATAACTGTCTGTTGCCTATAGCCATAATCAATGTGCTCAACACCACTGACCAGTTAATTTTATTATTAAGTCCAATTAATAGAAGTTATTCTACTCTTTCAGCAGGGCCTGCTGGCTCCCATGAGTGCCCTCCTGAGAGAGACCCCTGGAAACCCCGTTAATGTGTCACCATGGCAACGGATTTCATCCGTTGGACAGACTATTTTTTAGCCGTTGGCGAGCTAGAAGTCAAACTGTTATCCAGTGACACGCGGATAAAACTACCTAATGTCTGAGGTAGTATACTGTCTGAGTTGAAGTTAAAAGAAAGAAGATGACGGACATATTGTACAAGTGGCTGAATGAGGAGCTCCAGCTGTCAAAAGTTATTGGTAAAGTGTGAATAAAGTTAATGTAACGTTACAGCCTATCAAACTGCCTGTTAGCTTAATTATGCTAACGATAACACGTTATTCTAGCTAGTTAGCTACATTAGCTGTAACTACCTTCAAGTCAAGTCAAATCATTTGTCATTTATTTATTTATTTATATAGCCCAGTATCCCAAATCACAATTTACCACAAGAGGCTTTACAGTCTGTCCAGCATATCACAGCCTCCATTCACGTATGGAAAAACTCCACCTACTTGGACACAAAAGGCAAAGCTCATGTGAATTTACAAAACTAACAATGTAAGCTATTTTAGAAGGTGTATTTCAAAGTTGATGAATAAACAATGACTAACTTATTAACACGGGCAAGGTATATTAATTGTTAGGATAGTATAGGATAGGTTATTTTAAAATTAAAAATGTATTTTTGGAAAAACCTACATAGCCAGGTTAGTGTAAACTATTTACGTACTTACTTACAGCACTTTAATGGTTAGCCAATTTTTTAAAGCTATGAATAACATAACATAATGGCCACATATTGTAAAGTTCATTTGCATCCATGATTGCATGTTCATCTTCACAGAGCCACAGACTATTGCCCAGGATTTCTCCAGTGGTTACCTAATCGGAGAGGTTCTGCATAAATATGAGCTGCAGAACGATTTCAGTTTGTTTTTGACGAAAGAGTAAGTTGGCCTCTCTTCTTTAATCTTACTCTTCATCCATGCCAATAACCGACTTTTGCTTAATTCTCAATTATTAAAGTTAATCAAACCTTTCTTCATAGCACCTCCATTGCCAAAGTGAACAATTTTTCCCGACTTGAACCTACTCTCCGGTTATTGGGGATCCCCTTCAACATAAACACAGCCCAGGAACTGATGCAGGAGAAGCCCGGTGTTGCCACAAGCCTCCTTTACCAACTCTATGTCTCACTTGAAAAGATGAAGAAACCAAAAATCAGCAGGACAATGATGGAAGTCATGCAGCCTGCAGCCATTGCTGCCCTGCGCAAAAAAGAGCATGAGCTCTACCGTCATGTAAGGGGTGCTGCATAGATCTATGTGTAGTCTGCTTCCTCTGTCTTTAAATATTTTTTATGTTTAAAGTTCACATTATTAACATAACATCAATATCTACAGAAACATGTTAACAAGCAGTAAACTCTCTTTTTATATTGCCACAGGTGGTGGAACGTGATTCAGAGCTAATAGCGCAGAAAATGTCCAGCCAATGCCAGTCATTGAACAACTGGTCTGTGATCCCTCCCATCCAGCAAAAGAGACAACTCAAAGTCCAGAATGTTCAGAGTCTGAAGAATATTGAGACGGTATGGAAAGTAAATTACAACATCGTAATACTTTCCCCCTGCAGTTATTTAATAAGATCAAAATTCACAGCCAGATTTTAAGGCAGTCTTCAGTTTCCATCTTTCTTTCCATCTTTATAAAGTTGACTTTTTACATATATTTTTCAGTTTTATTCTCAGTCTGACACACAGTAACCACTCTTTGCGGTATTTTGATGTTGAACATTACTATAATTCATTTTCCAGTACTGAGTGATAAACCTACACGAACCCCCGCTGCTTGATTACAGGGTAACTGCAGGAAATCTGAATTATTCTTAAATACCTCACTCTTCCAAGATTCTCTCTGTTTTTTCTCCAGGAATGTACTGACTTCCACCAGAACAGAGACTGCCTCATGGTGGCTAGCCTGCCTCCCCCTCCCCGTCCACCTACTCTGGAGAAGCCCATGGCGTCTACCCCCACCATCACTCAGCTGGAGTCACTCCACAAACATCTATGCATTGTTGCTCCATCAGGTACACACAGGGGAGACTAGCTGTAATATGATTGAGTCTATTAATACTGCTATCCATCCATCATCCATTGATCCCTTTCCTTCCTTTCTGACTTTCAGGCTTCATATCCATTTCAGAGTTCTCCAATTTGCTCAGGGACATCAACTCAGTTAACTGGGCCAGAAACACCTTGCCTGAGCCCTGGAGCAAGTTGAATGAAACACAGGTACACATCAAAGTATTCCAGAGATTCAAAAGGTAGACAGTTTATATCACTATATTGACTACTCCAGTGCAGCTTACATGAGCATTGTCCTTTTCGCTCCTGTCCCCAGTTGAGGAAAATTGTATCTCTGCTAACGGAGGACTATGAGCCGATAGATTGGCGTCGGTTCCTGCTCAGTGCTGCCCTCCCTTGGCCAATTCCCTCCTTAATGCAACTGCTGGTCGTACTACAGCGTTTCAAGGCAGCAGATACTGGTGACACAGGCTTTATAAACGAGGAACAGTACCTACAGGTTAGTCTCTTCACACACACATTCTAACAGTGTTTGAAATCACAAGTCCTTGTCCTCTGGTTATTAGTTATCTATCCGTGGCTCCTCTTTGCTCTTGTGGCATTACTATGTACTGAGAGACTCTTTTTATAAGCAGGCCTGGGTTCAAGTTAATATGACAACATATTTAATAGTGTATACTTTATTTAATATAAATTGAAAACTGTAGATCCCTGAACATGAAACAGAACATTTAAGTTGTTTGTCTTGCCCCTTTTCTCACCAGTCAGAGTTGTGGTTTTCCAATGAGAGTGCCCCGCCCGTCCCTGAGGACCCCTCTGAGCCTCTGCCTTATGACCGTCTGGCTAACCTACGCAAGGTAAACTACCTGCAATGCCTAACAACTTAATTCCAAGTCAAAATAAACTTTTATTATTCCTGAAATCGGAAATGTAAGTTTTAATTTTACTCAAACTACATAAATGACAAAAAGAAAAAGCTTTTCAAGCTATTTATATAGAAGGATATATATAGACTTTTCAGCTATTTTAAATGTTTCTTCATCACAATGCCGTCCAGGTTGTTCTAAACCTCAGAAAGTCTGATGTTTATTGTATGTCTAAATGAACTGCACTGCAAGTAATAAATCAAATAAATCAACAGTAACATCTGTTCTTCCATCTTAGTTCTTTTTCCAGTTGTTTGCGGACCACTCTTTCTCTCCTCCTCGACTGGACTATGTGTCCATGTTGCAGTACTTTGCAGCTGACACCAACCCCAAACAGGGCTTCATCAGAGCCCTTAGTGTAGAACTGGGACAACATCTCAAGCACTCCTCACCGGGACACCTTGTCAAGGTGAGTAAATTAATGTACAAAGAACAGAGAATGCAATTTTCAAAACACTTTTTATCCTCTTCATCAAAAACAGTATCTTCTTGTATAATGTAAATCAATGATATTATCTATAATAATAATCAATAATCAACATTCTTGTAATGACATGTCAGGTTTTTCGAGCTGGTAATTAGTTTTGAAATTAAACACGTATTAATGTTTCTCTTCCATACAAACTATTGTGCAGGACAATATCACTTTGTGTTGTGTATTCAGTCTATGCCCAGTATAGAGGAGGCGACAGAGCTCAGCTCCTCAGAACTTGATGGAGAGTACAAAGAAGAAGAGGCTCCGTGTGCATCAAGCAGTTTCTTGGGGGACCAGAAAGTGTCCATCTCTGCTCTCCTTGCTGTCCTCTGTCACAAAGACACCAAGATGAAAGATGACTACCTTCCTCCAGGCTGCCTGACTCAGGAGGAGCGCACTGAGATTGTATAATTCCCCTATGAAAGTTCAAACAGGGCTGGGATAGTTAAATAAATGATTGATTTAATTAAGGAAAGAAATGATTGACTAAATATAGAAAACATGTAAATCCCAAGTACACTAAAGCTAAGCATAATTATTAACCATTATTAAAATGAAACTCATGGTAATAATGTTTGTCTGATAGTACCTGGTGCATATATTCAGAGAGCTGGGCTACAAGCCTGAGGACTGCATCCCCTTCTCCGTTCTCTGTCAGCATCCTCTCACCCAAATCCTGATGGAGACCTCAAAACAACACCAGCTTGTAGTAAGTCTCTGTGTAGATTAATGTTTGTTATTTGTTCTCTAGTAAAGTGTCCATTAGATGAGAATCCAAAATAGCACAGCGCTTATTCTCTGCTGCTACGACCAGTCACACATACATACATTTAAGCTGACAAACCTACATGAGGATTCATCTTTGATTTCTCTGTCCCTCTCCACTGTTTGTATCTGTTCTTTCTTGTCTTTAACCTTTATCTGTCAAATTTCTCTCTGTCTCTTAGAACATTCATAGAGTGCTACTGCCCAGGCAGGATGAAGGACAAGAGTCAGGATGAAGGAGAAGAGTCAATACCTCTTTCACTTAATTAATATGAAAGATGTCGCTTCAGCTATTCTGAAGTATTTTCATTACTTTGTGTTCGAAATGTTTGCTGAAATGTATTGCTTACTTCAGTATTGAATAAAAAGATTAAAATATATAAATATATAGATAAGGTAATCACTGTTGTTATCTATCTTTTCTTTTTACTGAAGACAAAACATTTATTGATGATTTTATTGATCTAAGGTAGGTACAGGTGTCACAACAAATAGCAAATATCATATGCTTTCTTATACTTATTGATGATAATCAAGGTGAGGGTTATGTTCTGGCAGCAGCCATGCCCATGAGAAAATGTAACTCCTGTCAATATTCCCACCTCCCAGACCAACTGCCCGAGCCTCTCATACGTGTCATATAGACGGAAACATACTCACAGACTCCTGATTTATACAGAATAAATCTGTACCTTAATGTTGGACTTTTTCTGTTTGTTGCAAGACAAGACATTCTAGGTATAAGTAGAAAAATTTCTAAAGAAATTTTGAGTGTGCCTGACTCTGGCCCCGTCGAGCCCTACATTAAATAGCTGTCAGCGTGTGTGTGTGTTTTGTCTGTTAAGTAGAGAGTTTTCCAAAGTCTTTTATTTTGAAGGGACTCTTATTTTGAAAGACTTTTGTCTAGTGTGTCTGTGTGTGGTGTGTGTGTGTCTGTGTGTGGTGTCTGTCTGTCTGTCTGTCTGTCTGTCTGTGTCTCCCTCTATCCATCTACCTGTCTGTGTTTGTCTCTGTGAGAGAGAAGGATAAAATGGCCGACATTCAAACTGTATTATTGACAGTCATTGTTATTATACAGAGAGTTCAATCAAGTTAATCACAGTCAGGCTTGTGGGGGGCAGTTAAGGAGAAAGTTTTACAGTCTATTATTTTGAAGGGACTCTTATTTTGAAAGTCTTGTGGTGTGTGTGTGTGTGTGTGTGTGTGTGTGATGTGTGTGTTTGTGCATGCTTGTGTGGTCTTGTGTCTGTTAATGAGAGTTTTACAAAGTATTTTATTTTGAAGGGACTCTTATTTTGAAAGTCTGTGTGTCTCTCTATCTATGTGTCTGTGTATGTGTCTGCGACAGAGAAGGATAAAATGGCCGACATTAAAAATGTAGCCCTGATAGTCATTGATATTATAAAGACAGTGAAAACAGCCCCTCCCCCCTCTGCTCCCTGTCTGTGTCTGTGAGAGGGGCCAGGTGGAGGCCACCAATCAGAGCAGAGCAATCAACCGCAGCTGCTCCTGTGACGTTAGACACTGCTGAGAGAGAGAAAACGTCTGAAAGTCACCCCTCGAACAAAAAGGACTCCTGACCAAACCGTTGCTCCAATCACTGAACCGACTTAACTGTGAGCATGCTGAGCCCTTCCTGAATGTCTAGATACCTGTTTTTTGTCACTACCATGAAGAAATGTGACCTTTTTAGCGATTCAAAGAAACGTTACTTCTGCTTTCCTCCAGAAATTTTCCCGCTTTTTTAACATGGCAGTCTATGGGGCTGTGGATGGGTGTTGCTGCCGCTTCTTTGCGTGGAACGCCAAAACTATAAAGCCGACAGCTTCAGCAGTGTTATCACTGCGACCACTACAAATTTTCCTACGTTTCTAGCTATAAATTATTTCTGTAGAATGACATTTGCGGCCTCGAGCGCAATTTACAAATTTATTTTTCGACAAATTTTTCTCTCCCTCTCCACTCTAGTGATGACATCACGCACTCTAGGTCTGGAACAGTCTTCCAATACACACCCATTCATTTTTTTGGCGTGGTTTTTGGCGATTTTGGCAAAACCCTTAGAAAAGAGCGCGGGGAATAACATATAGTGTGCTCTTTCAGGCACACTCAATAACTAACTAAAATCAATGATATCTCAACACAATTATAATTAGAGTAAAAAATTAAAAAAAAATCAGTTTGCAGTCTGCAGAAATTAGGCAAACAAATGCACATTCTAATGCAGTTGGTCTGGAGGATACAGAGTTTGCTTCAGGCTGTTCAGTGGACCAGATGGTTGGGGTTTGTGCTGTAACACGACTCTTCACGGAGTGCCAGACAACAAGCCAAACACAGAGAGCTGTGCTAATTTGACTTGCAAATACGTCAGTGTGATTTTTGACACTCATCATATTGTCTTATCCTGTAAACCAATTTGAGTAGGCGGAAAAACAAACGCGAGGAGTTCTCTATGAAAACCTTTTCTCTCTCAAACAAACCATGCAGGTTCATATTCCCTTTAGTTTTTCCCCTAACAAGTTGGAGAAATTGGTGCATTAGAAGCACCAGCATTGTTTTTTTTTTTCATAGCTGGACTTCTTCGTCTGATTCAACAAAAACCAACAGCAGTCTCCCTCATCTGGTTTAAAGAGGGAGTTACAGGTAAGGATGAAATGCATCGCTCCCTAAATTTTGTATTCCACAGGGATGCAACGTGTAAAACTGGTTAATCTTTCAAGTAGGCATACACACCCACACACACCCACCTCTGCACACACTCACACATACTCACACACTAGTATGCTCATTTAGTAAATGGATTAGAAACGGGAGTATCTCCAGATTTCAGCCTCAAGGCCAACGACGTTTCAGCACATAACAGCTTTCTGAGGGATTTGGGGCAAATCTGAACGTGTTGCCATCACATTACATCAGTCAGTGTGTCCACGGGCAATAAAGCACTAATGTTTTACTAAATGCCAATTTCCTGAGACAAGTTCATTTCACCGTTCAAGTTGGATAACATAAATATGAGAGTATATAATGATTTTTTCAGAGCACATTTGAGACTGGAAATGCTTATGCTACATACAGTATGTATGTAGCATAAGCATGTAAAAACATGCAGGGGCTCTACGTTACATTCTACATTAAGCTTAAACTGTTGTTTTTACGGTAGAAAAATGGCAGCTGTAGTTGCCAGAATTTTACCGTAATAAATATGGTGTCATTGCAAAATCTACACTACACATTTTTACAGTGAACAAAGAATCTTATTAATCACATAGGTTATTCAGATTATCACAGATAAAGTGAATATTTTTTATGTGAAGTGAAAAAACAAGATGTGATGAAAACGCAGGTGAATAAAAACAAAGAAGTGAAGTGATGAACATTTTCCAGTAAGTGATGACATGAATGTGAAGTGAAAAGTTGTGGATTGATTTGATGAGCTTGATTGACATTTTATCTTTTATTGTTTACAGGAAGCAGCTTTGTGATCTCTGGCCACTTTCCCCAACTTCACTCACATCTTGGTTACCAGAAATGTTTCTGCTTTTGAATTTAGGCTGTCAACTCACAGAAAAAAGGTTCCTGGTTCGAATCCCGGACCCACACAACAGACCCTGGACCAGTCCTAGAATAAGGACTGGTCCAGGATCTGTTGTAGGCATACATAGACATGCTCATCACATAATCATACCAGCATGGGGAAAGTTGGAAGGTGGAGTGGAGAGGGAGAATATGACAAGTGAATTTAAAAAATGTAACAAAAAAGAAGTAAAAAAGTAAAATGAGGTGGTGAGATATTTATTTTAAAAATATTAATAACTGAGGGTAAAATCAGAAGTCACTCTTCACACTTACATCTTAAAAATGAACACCATAAAACAGATGATGAGGCCAAACAAAAACATCAGAAAACAGAAAAATAACTGCCTGCAAAAACATCAATAGCATAAGATTTACTGACTGACTTTACTGACTGTACATGTTTAATTTTCAGATATGTATGTGCTGAAGTTATTGCCTTGTTATGATCTTATTTGAGCAATTATTCAGTGATAGAAACATACACATGTTGTAAGAACAAGTAAATATATTGCTCGTTGTCTGCACAAGATGTGACTTTGGATGGACAGTATAAAATATCATCTTTCAGGCCTCTGGGGCTTCATACATTTGAAATTCATTCACAGCACAATTGTGTAAATAATAAAAATCAGAAAATCATCATTTAGCGCATCTCTTTCTTTTACGCGCACGCACACCAATATGCGCGTGCGTCAGTAGTAGCCATGGAAATAGACGCGCAGACGAGGTCATATATAAGGCCTGCTGACCTTTCACACGTTCCCACTTTGCACGTGAACTTGACCCGGAGTCGACCTGCTGCAGAGACTGACCGCTGGAAAACCTGTTGGCGAACAAAACTACTGGACAACCGAGAGAAGGAGAAGGAGGAGAAGGAGAAGGAGAAAAAGGAGGAGGAAAAGGAGGAGGAGGAGAAGGCGAAAAAGGAGGAGAAGGAGGAAAAAGAAGGTTTTTTCAATTTTATTGGCTTAAACAGAAGAAGAAGAAGGAGAAGAAGAAGAAGAAGAAGAAGGAGAAAAGCGGGGAAAAGAAGAAGGAGAAGAACCAGAAGGAGCAGAAGAAAAGGGAGAAGGAGAAGGAGAAAAAGGCCGAAGGAAGAGGAAACACCTGCGGGAAAGATGCCTCCTGCCGGACCGCCCACCCCTGCGAGGCACCTGCTGTTTGAAGACCTGCCTGAGCTGGACCATCCTGCGGGTAAGACACTTAAATTCATGTATTTTATTCTTCTTATTCTTATTTTAATATGTGAGCATAACCTGTGTAATTTAAAGTTAGAAAATGTTTGAGATACAGACTGGGTCATACTCGGTGTAAATGTGTTGTTAGTGTGTTTTAGCGCTTTAAAACTTCGGGAAATGTGTGTCGTGATTTATTCACGTTTTTATTTTGATATATATTTGTATTAATTTTGTCGATTTTGAGTGAAAAATAGTTTAAATTCAAGATGGCGACTCGGCCGTTTTTCATAAAATGCATCAAATATACATTTTTATCACCATGGAGACGATTGAACTTTTAGCAGGTAATGTCAGAACGCGCAGGCGTGAACAGACTCACCTGTTTTAAATGTACACAGAGCTGTTGTCGTTTAAAGTTCCTCACTTAATGAATCATTTTTTAGGGACAAAACTAAAATATTATTGTAAAAATAGTGTGAAATTAGATTTTTATTTTATTTATTTTATTTTTCTCGGATTGAGTTCGAGAATTAACATGATTTAATCAATGATAACTATTTGTGATCTGTTCCTTCAGTTAAAAGAGGAACTATATTTTATAGTACATCTGTAATATGAGTGATTGTTAACAATGGTGGAGTGAAACCTTGACATGATGTATTACATGGTTGGCCTGTGTTGAGTTGTCCTCTTGAGAAGAAGATGTCCCTGTGTGTTTGCTTGGCCCACAGCCTGAAACTAATTTAACTTAGTAAAAGTTTATTGTTAACATGAGGAGTAACCAGTGTTACAATAGATTTGAGCATGTGCGGTTTTTCACTTTTTCATGATGTGCAAATCCTGTTTTTTACATCATGTGTCAGAGGTTGGCATAGATGTTTGTTTAAACCTTTCATCTTTGTCAAACGGTTTTAAAATTTGAATTTCTTCTGTGATGCCTCTGTTTGGTCACGTCTTGTTCAGTAGGCGTGTGATGTCGAATCTGCTTTGTCTTGTTTGCGATTCAGTCGTCATGTTTGTGCTTGTAGGAGGACTGGGTAAGACGACTTGTTGCGTTGAACCAGATTGATATTTTTTTAATAAGGTTATTGCATGTTGACGGTGCACGCTCCATGTCTGGTACCACTGTGGTGGTGGTGGTGTGTGTGTGTGTGAGCCGTTTGATGTGTTTTCATCATCACCTTCGTAAATAAGTGATGTGGTCTTGCATGGACACTGACCTGTGAACACGTACAGTATTACTCATGAGAGATATTTGCATGTGTGTTTTGTCATGTCCTCATTTCTCACACACAACGCAGAGTGCAATTTAAGTTGTTAAGTGTTATTCGGATCTATTACTATTTTTAACTATTCACAACTTTATAACTGAACTTGATAACTCAACTTTTCTTTTATCATTTTCCTGCAGATGCCCTCGACTTCGAGGAAGAGGCAGGTGTCCTCATCTTCATCCGAAGGGTTGAAGACTTCTTCTCTTCGGATGAAGACGAGGGCCCCCCCTCTTCTGACGAAGAGGATGGTGACCCCGACTTCTTCTCTTCGGATGAAGACGAGGGCTCCACGTCTTCTGACGGAGAGGATGGTGACCCCGACTTCATCTCTTCAGATGAAGACGAGGACTCCACCTCTTCTGACGGAGACGATGGTGACCCCGACTTCATCCCTTCAGATGAAGACGAGGGCTCCACCTCTTCTGACGAAGACGAAGACATCCCTGTTTTCGGCTCTTCAGATGAAGGCGAAGACTCCCTCTCCAGTTCTTCAGATGAAGACGATGGCTTCTCAGTCTTCTGTTCTTCAGATGAAGGCGAAGGCTCCTCAGCCTTCAGCTCTTCAGATGAAGACGATGACTTTTTAGCCATCAGTTCTTCAGATGAAGACGATGGCCACATCGCTGTCTCCCTGGGTGCTGATGAGGGCAATGAAGGCAATGATGTTGGGAGTGTGGAATCATTGCCCGAGTCCTCAAGCAGCATTCAGGAGCCCAGCTCCTCCTCTTCTGGTGCTAGTGTTTCCAGAAAGAGGAGCAGGGAGGACAGCGATGAGGACTGGACATCCAGTCCTAGGCCAGGGAAACGCTGGAAGGAGTGATCTTCTTCTGAAGAAGAAGAGTCCGAAACAGAGGAGGCCAGCTCAGTCGACATGGATGGCTACGAGACCGATGACAATCATGATGATGAGGAGGAGTCAGATGAAACTTCTGCTTCTTATGACTGCACGTCATCTGAGGAAGAAGTTTAAGATGGCAACCACCTCATCATCACGGATTGTTCTGAGGCCGATGTAGACCATCATGTCGATGAAGAAGACATCACTGTTATCACTGAGGATGAACATGACAAACCTAATGAATGGGATGTCCTCAGTGATAACGAAGGTGCCGACATTCCTCCATGGAAAACAAGATGAATAATGTAATATTATGTAATGTAGTAAAATGTAATATAATGTAATGTAATGTAGTAGAATGTAATGCAATATAATGCAATGTAAGAAAATGTAATGTAGTAAAATGTAATGTATTGTAGTGTAATGTAATGTAGAATAATGTAATATATTATAATGTAACGTAGGAAAATGTAATGTGTTGTAATGTAAATAATGTAGTAAAATGTAATGTATTGTAATGTAATGTAATGTAGTAATAAAAATGTATTGTAATGTAATGTAATAAAATGTAATGTAATGTAATGTAGTAAAATGTAATGTAATGTAATGTAGTAATAAAAATGTATTGTAATGTAATGTAATAAAATGTAATGTAATGTAATGTAGTAAAATGTATTGTAATGTAATGTAGTAAAATGTAATGTAATGTAATGTAATGTAGTAAAATGTAATGTAATGTAATGTAATGTAATAAAATGTAATGTAATGTAATGTAGTAATAAAAATGTATTGTAATGTAATGTAATAAAATGTAATGTAATGTAATGTAGTAAAATGTATTGTAATGTAATGTAGTAAAATGTAATGTAATGTAATGTAATGTAGTAAAATGTAATGTAATGTAATGTAATGTAATAAAATGTAATGTAATGTAATGTAGTAATAAAAATGTATTGTAATGTAATGTAATAAAATGTAATGTAATGTAATGTAGTAAAATGTATTGTAATGTAATGTAGTAAAATGTAATGTAATGTAATGTAATGTAGTAAAATGTAATGTAATGTAATGTAATGTAGTAAAATGTAATGTAGTAAAATGTAATGTAATGTAGTAAAATGTAATGTAATGTAATGTAGGAAAATGTAATGTATTGTAATGTAATGTAGTAAAATGTAATGTAGTAAAATGTAATGTAATGTAATGTAGGAAAATGTAATGTATTGTAATGTAATGTAGTAAAATGTAATGTATTGTAATGTAGGAAAATGTAATGTATTGTAATGTAATGTAGGAAAATGTAATGTAGTAAAATGTAATGTAATGTAATGTAGGAAAATGTAACGTATTGTAATATAATGTAGTAAAATGTAATGTATTGTAATGTAGGAAAATGTAATGTAGTAAAATGTAATATAATGTAGTAAAATGTAATGTATTGTAATGTAGTAAAATGTAATGTATTGTAATGTAATGTAGGAAAATCTAATGTAGTAAAATGTAATGTAATGTAATGTAATGTAGGAAAATGTAATGTAATGTAATGTAGGAAAATGTAATGTAATGTATTGTAATGTAATATAATGTAATGTAACATTGAAAACAATAAACTTTCCTCTCCAAGAATCGCTACCTTATCGTGGTGGAGAGGTTTGCGTGCCCCTGTGACCCTGGGAGCTGTTGTTGTTGGAGTCATCCTGGTCAGGTGTCCCAAGGCAAACTGGTCTCAGGAGAGGGGCCAGACTAAGAGCGATTCACAGACAAAATTTAGATTTTTGCTTCATTAAGATTACAGGAACAAAACCAGAGCATCACCAACCAGAAGAAGATGACAGTCCAGAGGATGAAGAGCATCCCGAACTCAGCTGTGCAGATGAAGCTGTCACTACGTGCTTCCTCTGCGGCAGCATGTTTGTGAAGCTCTCAGCATCTGCAGAAATCAAGACGCTCAAGAAAGACACACCGACACTTCAGACTGTCCAGTGTGTGACATTGAGGGGACTCTATTTACAGTTTGCCTTTAAATCCTACACACTGGTCCCTACCATGCAGTATTTGTTCTTGTTTTACCACTAGGTTTGGTGTTAAATTCAATAAATGAACATTTTAATTTATGTAACATGGTCCACTGTTCTGTGAGATACTTTACCCTCAGTGACGTTGCGTTAACATGAAGCTTCTTAAATACTAAATCCACTGGATGTGTCATAATAATTGTTTTGGATAAAATGCTTCCAAACAGATTCTCCACTAAGAGCTAAAATTATCTAGATAACTTTGTAAAACCCTGTAAAACAGTGACAGTCATCAGTCCATATTCCAGACTTGAGCAGCACCTACACATCGAACACTTCTCTAATGACAAAAGAAATCTAATGTACATGTGCACAACTCACCTACAGTTTTAAAACACCTTAATGGTACAATGGTGAACAGTAAAACTGTTGGAAGTTTGAACTTGAACTGAATGAGGTAAAATAATAATAATAATAAACGCAGGGAATAACATATAGTGTGCTCTTTCAGGCACACTCAATAAGCGCGGGGAATAACATATAGTGTGCTCTTTTAGGCACACTCAATAAATAAGGATTTGGGGTTTCCCCTGTCAACTTCTAGACTACAGACCATCTAGATGAATCTTTACTCTGGGCTCCAATGGACATGAAATATAAATGTATTTTGGACTTTTTCTCTTCTGGCTCTTCCAGTGCTTCAGTCTGCCAAAAGCCTGACTGTCTAATCGGTGAGTACTGGAGCAGTGATTATTAAAGTGCTGTTTGTTAGTTGTGTTGGAGATATTGACTGTAATTTTTTGTTTAGAAATATGAGATGAATAAGCACCTCCTTGCCAGACTGGTGAGATACAGTTTTTAGAGTTTATCAAGTAAAGTATGTATTTGTATGTAAATGTATATCTGTATTAAATGCACATTTAGATGGTATGTTGTTAACAGCAAGTCATATGTTCAGATAGCCTTGTCAAGTCAAGTCAGGTTTATGTGTAGATTTCTACCCACCCCTTTAAAATGCTGTTGGCAATGTTTTTGTCCGCATTGTTTAAACCTAACCCATCAGACAGACGGTTCTCATCTGTATGTTTTATCAGCCTGTACAATACCCAACATCTCATGTATTTTTTTTTGTCTATCCCGGGACCATGGTGGACAAAACAGCCTGCTGCAGGCAGTGTACCATGCTCTTCCTGTGCTGGCAATTGTTTGGAGACCAGTTTGATAATGTGGTGGTGAGGGCTGAAACAAAAGGACTTGTTTTAGCATAACATAAAGGAGGATTATAATGTGGCAATTATGAATTTTGTCCTCCTCACCTCATGATACTGATTATAGTCTATAATATTGTGAAAACATCAACCTGTTACCTAATTTTTATTTAAATTATTTTGCCCTGTTGCTATCTTTAATTATTTAGTAATTATGTGTTTTTCCCCTTATTACCATGTTACATAAATTTCAGTATATTACTATAAGTGATTACCTAGCTGTTATTTGTAATTATGTGGTATTTTTACCTCTATAAACCCACTATTCCAACAGTCCAGTAGGTGGCAGAAATGTACCTACAAGCTGGATAAATTTCCATGTTCTCATGTTTTGTATTTGTTTACTTTGGTCACAGCAGCACCTCTTAACCCTTAAAGAAGTGGACCTCACTCAGTCTTTCTCTAAAGTAAACTCTTTCATTATCACTGTTCATACTTAAGCTGCTATCATATAAATCCCCTGATATTACTGATTACTGATACTGTATCAAAGCCAGTTTATATCACTGCTCAAAAGTCTGGATATGTATAGAAATCAGATGTATTCAATTCATTCAAGCAAAATCATCTCACCATACTGTATATACACAGTTTATGCAAACCCGTCATCAAAAGTAGCAGGTGGCCTTAAATCAAATGTACAAATATATAAGACATGCAAATTTTACTTTCGTAAAAGTACATAGGTATTAGCATACAGTAAAATCATTATGCAGAATGGGCAATTTCAGAATAATATATCATATTACTGAATTATAATTAAAGATTCGCTAATTTTAATTGCTTTGTAAAATGCTGAGTAGTTTGTGAATTTCCCAATAAACCAATAGCTGAATCTTAATCATAATTAAAGTAATCAAATGAAAGCAGAGCAGTAAAAAGAACAATACTTGTCTCTTAATTGTAGAAAGTAAGTAAGTAATGTACAAGTGCCTCATATTGTACTCAAGTACTCAGTGT
This sequence comes from Argyrosomus regius, assembly GCA_946959425.1. Classification (NCBI taxonomy): domain Eukaryota; kingdom Metazoa; phylum Chordata; class Actinopteri; family Sciaenidae; genus Argyrosomus; species Argyrosomus regius. The sequence goes on from OX336890.1 coordinate 18,243,410, forward strand.
TTCCTCATCTGTTCTCTTGTTTCCTCATCTGTTCTCTTGTTTCCTCATCTGTTCTCTTGTTTCCTGCAGCACTAACAGCTTCAGTCTCACTTGGTCATCTCCTTTAAACCTGTGAAACGCTGTGATCTAGTGGTGAAATCAAAGAACAGCACGTTGATGTCACAGGCCAAATGTCAACTAGAATAAAAGATACTGTATATGCATAAATAAATGAAATAATTAATTTGTCTTCAGCAGTAAAATATGTTTAATTTCTAATCAAAACCACGTTCAATTAAGTTCTTCAAAATTGTAAAAATAGCCGAAGAAAAACCAAGCAAAATCCCCATAAAGATATTTTATATGGAGAAGACTGAGAAAGGGAGGGGACTGAGAAACTGGGGGAAATAATTATGTCTTCCACGTTGAACAAAAACAGCTTTTAATCCTGAAAAGGTTATCCTAGTCAGACATCAGCAGAACGCCGACAATGGGAACTAGTAGATCTGTTGACGTGTGTCTGTCTGTCTGTCTGTCTGTGTTTCGCAAAATATATATAATTGTGCTGGCCATTCACTGTCTGAAGGCAAAGAGGGGAAACCTTTATTTTGAAGACTGCGACGCAAACTTAATTGGTAGAGGGGGGGCGCTGAACACATCAATGATAACCAAACACTGAGTGGTAAATGTGTTTTGTTGTTTTGTTTTGTTTTGTTTTGTTTTGTTTTGTCTAAAAGTAAATAATACATTTTTTTTTTTTTTTAAACACGAAAAAAATACCTGTTTCTGATTTCTGTCTGTATCAAATGTACCGGAAAAACACACCCTCTGAAACTGTGATGGGCGTTTTTCATTATTGTATGACAGCGGACAGACTATTTATTAAAATAATTGACAGATTAATCAATATGTGAACAACCCTACTTGAATATTTTAACACTTAAACGCCGTGTTACAAACTGGAGTTTGAAAGAAGTTGGCATTTAGGAGGTGATAGAGGGGGTGTAAAGACAGATGCCATTGAGTTGCAACATGGGAAATGTAGGATTCAGTGTTTTGGTAACTTGACCTCGATAAAGCAGGAAATCTTTCTGCTGCTTTTATTTTGACATTATATATTTTAAATCAGTCTTTTGCAAGTCCCTCTACTTTAATTGAAGTGTAACGCCTTTGTAAGTGTGGGGGAAAATAAAAGGCATCAGGACTACTGTTTTCATTTACTGTGTTAAAAACAACAAAAACAATAACATACTTAAAAATCTTTTTTATCAAGATTAACTGAGAAGGCTGTCGGTTAACCTAGAGATACCTCCAGCTTTGGTATGTAGCATCGCAACATCGCCCTCTTTTGCTCCGGACATCAAATGACATGTCTGCTTTTGTCAACGACAACCGAGCAGAGTCAGACAGTCGTTTCGTTTGGTTTGCCTGTGGTGCTAGCCAGCCAGCAACAACCAACCGCCTGAATGTAGATCCGCATGGGCTACTACTACTCTATCTCTCCAAATAACCCAGCGGAATCATAAGATAAGGATCCCAGGATGGTCTTAGTGCATGTCGGATATCTGGTTCTTCCTGTATTCGGCTCAGTAAGAAACAGAGGTACGGTATTAATATTCATATCGATCCAAAACATGTGCCCTGTTTATCTTAATATTCACTGCAGCTGTTGGCTAGCTAGCTCGAGCTTAGCCCTTGGGTTAGCTCGCGTTAGCTAGGTTAAAACTAACGGTCAAATTATTCGCGAATTTACCCGTAACGTTATTCTACTTTAATTTGTCTTAATTGCGCATTCATATAAAGCACCGAATAATGTAGTTTGCCGTGTGTAATTGAGCCACATTAAAAACAAATACCGCCGCTAAAGATAAGCTAACTGGCTCGTTGGCTCAGGCTATAGCTTGGGACTGAAACATTTCTCACAAAGGATTGCACATGCACGGGGCGTGCGGTCCAAGATACCTGGTGGAAAAACAACACATTCCTGTATAGCCAATCGTGGTAAACAATCGTAATACGAGATGCATTTTGTTCGTGCGACTTTTAACTCCGTAACATTACGATTCATTGCAATTTTACCCCCAAGGTGTTATCGTTTATTTGCACTGTAAAAATACCGCAAAATAGACGTAGCCTTTCCAGCCAGTCAGCTTATCTGTGCCTGGATGATGTCATTTGAAGATCACCTTCTTCTGCTAGCGCTCTTCGGTTTTTTTTCCACCGTGATTTTAGCAATTATTATCCGTGTCAATTGGCCAAAGTACTAATCGATACATGGCCAAATGCCCGGGCAACGTGGACTTCCCGAGCCATCAATGTTATCAGTCGCCTTTTCTATTATTTGCTAATTGGCAATTCAGCAGCTGTTTGTTTGAAGCTGCCGGATTGCAAAAAGACCCGAGTATGCGGTCACAGCTAAACAATGATAAAGCTACAGTGTAACATTAATTTCATAACAGTGGCGTCAGTGATTTCATTGTGCTTTTATTTCTGTTCTTATTTCCCTGTTTCATAGTATGGAGGCTGGCTCTACATTCTGCATTTATCAGATCTTTGTCGTCCCCCCCATTGTGTAGCTAATGATCATCTGCTGCTGTGTGGTGTGGCGTGGCCTCTGCCTGTTCTCTGCATTTAGCTGTATTGTGAATCCCTTCTTCATTTCCTCTTTCCATCAGAAGACGACATTGGTATTAAAAAGCACCCCCCCTCCCAAGATGTATTCAGTCATAGACTTTCCATGTTAAGCAGACTAAAACAATAGCTAACACCTAGAACAGAGCACCTTTTTGTCTTTTTTCTGTCAAATTGCTGTAGCACTGAGTAAACATTTTTAGCTCCTTTTTTAGATATCAGTTGAATGTCATTGTGTACCTCCCATCCAGTCTTGATAGACAACATGCTGTAAATTCCTGTAAAGTGGATACATTTTGCATGATCTTAAATACTGCACTGCATTGTTGAACACCAGAATTTGGCTCATCTTCCTTCTCTTCACACAAGGTGCAATGTACATGATTGAAGTGACCTACAATTGACAAAAAACAAAAAAACAAAAGCACAAGCATGCAAATTGGAACCACATGCATGCCATTTTATTGAACTCAGCATTTCAGCAAATGCTGCCATGTGATCACTTGAAATGTCTGAAAGTACACTGCACCTGCACACAACAACCTGCCATAACTGTCTCCATTTTTGTGTAATCCTTTTGTTCCCTTTGCAAATTTCAAGCTTCGAATCACACTGAATTGTCAGGGCGGTTTGCTCCTTATGGGCGAATGAAATTTATTAAAAAGCAAAAACATGCTCACTGGTGGTTCATCACTCCTCAATTTTTCCCCACTAACATAAGGCCAAAATGCTATCCATTTCACAGGGATGCCTATTTTCCTGCACTGCTAAAGAGATCCTCTATTAGTAATAACGTCTTTATTGTTTGGTTGTGGTCTCTCTTTACCTTTTGTTCTGGTAATAGTACTTTCAATGCATGGTCACATTTATGATTCATAATTTTTGTTTTTTGTTTTTCTACATTGACTAGTGAAAATCCAATGTAATCTTTCTGTAGTAAAGATGTACCCTGCTGTACTGGAATCATGTGCTGTAGCCAACACGTCTGCTCATTGGATGCTGCTTTTGTTCTTTTTAACCCTATATGGAGCATGGTGGGCCTTGCCTTCAGTCTATGTTGTTTATTTTTGTTGCATGGATTTATACTATTATTACAAACAAACAAAGAAAGAAAACACAAATTCCACATATACTAATATTTTTCAATAAAGAATATAGTGTTTTTCCTAACCTTCAGTGTGCTTCTTGCTGATTTCCATTTATTGTCCTCCCTCTCCCTTGTCCCTACCTGCCCCCCCTCCCTCCCCACCCCTCCCCTCCCCTCCACCCTCCCACCCACCTCCTTCTCCCGCTGTGACAAAGATAGACAATTTCCACGCTTCCTCCATCACAGGGCCTGAATGAGTCTATCTGCTGTCATTCATGGTGATCGTTTTCACTGAGACGCTTGAAAAAGCAGTGTGCTACTTACAGTCTAGACTTGAGCCTTTGACCCATGGCAGCAAGGTCATCTCCTGTCTGCCGGCTGCACTGACGACTTGTCAAGCTGAAAATATTGCTGGAAAGTCATACTGCTTATCTTCCCTGGGTGTGTTTAATCCCGTACTGCCTTTTTCAAGCGTACTCCAAGTAAATGCAATGTAGACTTTGCCTAATTCTTCATGATTTTTAAAAAGATTTCCACTGTTTACATCAGAGTTTGTCATGTCTTTTACACTTTCAAAGCAGATAAAACTTAAACCTCGTACTGGAATTTTGAAGTTTTTCTCAGAACCGCACAATTTCAGTCTCTAAACTGGTAGGTTACTGTAAAATTCATTCCATTAGTTTCTGCCAGTTGGACATAACAGAGCACAGTATATTGAATCCTGCTTTCACTTCAGGCCTGCAGTCTGGCTTCCTTTGGCCAGGATTTCCTTAAAAGTTTCCAATCAAAGCTAAAATTGTTATTGCAATTTCTCAGCCTTTCCCTAAGCTAAAGCTTAAGCTTAAACCCGGCATTAAAACCATATTGCACCACGGCACAAGAAGGCCTGTCTTTTTCTCCCTGTTGAGTCTCTACAGCAGTCTGTTCACTGCAGTTGCCAAATAGCTGTGGTTGGAGAGAATAAAAGCATTTAAGCTATTTCCTCTCAACTCCTGAATGTTCACATGGGAGGAGGAGAAGAAGAAGAAGTAGAGCTGTGCTGTATGTCTAAGACACAAAGATACAATAGGTTTCAGTGGAGCATAGTAGCATAATGTAAATTTATTGTCTGGTTTCATTTTTAAGAAGGAAGGAGTTGTTCTTTACGGTTATATAGATAGAGACTTGGCACTTAAACAGTTTAATGTATCTTATAGACAGCCAGGTACTGAAGGTTTTACTGAGTGCACTGACCCACTGTCAGCTGCAGAATTTACAAGGCCTGAGCTATGTTGAAGACTATAATACTGGTAGATTTCACCTGTTCTGATCCAGTTTGCTTGTCTGTGAATCAGAAGACCAAGCGTTGATCCAGAAGTCGGAAATGCACTTAAAGAAATGAAAGCTTGAATTTTGTGTGCAGGACCAAAAATGGTTGTCATGTTCATGGTACTTGTGGTAACCGTCATTTTCCCACCCCCACAGAAGTATTTTTCACCCTAGGTAAGAGGTAGGGCTTCATTAACATGCTATATCACACACACAGTGACACCACATTTCACCCACAATTAATTCCAGCTAATCTCTCCCCTCAGGTGCCTGACAACTTCTCCTTATCCTCCACAGGATCCCATTTCAACCGGCAACAGCAACAGCAGCAGCAGCAGCAGCAGCACAGCCATGCTACCTCTTGCCGGCACTTCCAGTTAGGTCCTCAGGCGCCGCTGCCCATGGACTTCCCCATGCCCCACCCAGGGCAGCCACAGTCAGGCATTAACCCCCACCTGGCCCCTCCCGGCCACCAGCATGGCCCTCCGCTCCACCCGCCCCTCAACCCCTTGCCCGCTCAGTTCCAGGACATCCCTGCCCCACCCTTCCTACCTCAGGCATTACACCAGCAATACCTCCTCCAGCAGCAGATCCTCGAGGCCCAGCACCGACACATCCTGCCACCTTCCAGGTATCCACACAGGTTTGCAGGGAAATTTAAAAGATGAAGACGAAATGTTTATCTTCCTCTGTCTCCAGTTCCTCTTATGGTCTTATAGTTACATTGTGGTTCATGAAGATCTTTGGGGACTCTAAAGATTTTGCAGTGACATCATATTTAGGAACATTTGCATTATAAGATCTTTGTTTCCCAGGATTCTTTCAAATGATTTGGTTATTTGTCTTAGCAGACGCACCCCAGAGAGAGTTCCTCACCAGCCCCACAGACTGCGGCCTGGCTACGAGTTTGCCCCCCCTCTTCATGTTCCTCCTCAGCCAGTGGTCCAGCAGCCTCGCTACCTGGCTGAGGGCACAGACTGGTAAGCAATGTATCTCTTCTAACATCGTATACAGAGGAAATCAGTATGAGCTACTTTTTATTTGTTAGAAAAGTACGTTACTGTGATGTAAGTTTAGATTTCATACCAACAAAACCTTACTAAGTCATACAAAATGTAATACTCATTTTCATAACACTGCTAAAAAAAATTTTTTGTAGATAGATTACATGAGTTTAAGACACTAAAATTGGCAATAAACACTGTTCACATCTTACAACATGTAACATTAATACATAAAGAGTTTCTTTTGCACAGTCTACAGGGTTACAAAGGCACACCATACCAGATACTTTTATCCATTAATGCAGGATTTTGATGAGGGGTAAAAAGGAGGTAGAGCTACCCAAAGCAGCTCGAGAAGTTTGACGTTAATCACAAGTTATGCTTTGTAATACTGCAGAGAAATAATGGTAAAAAAGGTGAAGGAAAAAATGAACAGATGAGAGAAATCTAACATTGAACTAAAAAGTGAATATTGAGATATAGGAATTCTCTTTAGAGATTGTATGAGGAATCAGTGGATACTTGATTAAGATAAGTAATTGTTGAAATCTTAATGAAAAAACGGATGCATATCTTGAGACTAGTAGAAGCACAACTAGAACAATGGGGAAAATTAAATGTTAATGCATTTCCCAAATAGGATATTTTATGGTTACTTTTATAAATTGATGTTGCAAATCTCTGGCCAATGAAAATCTGAGTGACTAAAATAAACAACAGATTGGAATTTCTGTATTTTAAATGAGTTGAGCTTACTCCGCAATCTTTCCTCCATTACACTGCAGAAGTAGCCCCAGCAGTACAAATACCCCTTGTTAGGAAACACTGGCCTAAGTAGAGCTGTTGTTATGAAGAGCCGCTGTGGCGTGGAGAAAACAAAAGACAGTTTGCCAGACACACTATGAAATAATGACTTGTATGACATTGACTGACTTGTTTTTTGGTTTCTATCCAGGGATCTAAGTGTAGATGCTGGCCTGCCCCCCCACCAGTATCACATCCATCCGCTGCCGCAGCACTATCAGCACTACTTGACCTCTCCTAGGATGCACCACTTCCCTAGAAACAATGCCTCAACACAAGTGGTGAGTCCCCTCTGCCTCAATGCAATCAATCATGTCTGTCTGGATGAACTCAGGTTCTCCTCTGGGTTTGGAGACTAATCTTGATACCCAACAACTGTGGGATGACCTGTGTTTTTGTTGTTTTTTTAAATTTCCGCCACAAAGCTGACGCTATGGTCTTTTATCTGTCCTCTTCCAGGTTGTCCATGAGATCAGAAACTACCCATATCCCCAGTTGCACTTGCTGGCTCTGCAGAGTCTCAACCCCTCCCGCCACGCGTCTGCTGTTAGAGAGAGCTACGAGGTTTGCGCTGCTTCCTTCTCTCTCTCCTCAGCAGACACACACAAGTCTGGACTCATTTATCATTGTTTCCTCTGTGACCAACGCTCTGGACATGCTTGAGTGTGTAACTGATTGTCTTATTTCCAATTACTCTGGCTTCCAGGTGCCTCAAATGGTCCAACTGCCTTTAATCTCATGACATTTGTTTTCATTTGAATAAAATGCAGCTGTTTGCTGAGAGGCTCTTTCCTGTTCCTCGAAGGACCAATTATTTTACTTTATCAAAGTATTCCACACTTCACATCTGTCTTTTGCATTTGAATATTTTATTATACAAATGTTAAGTTTGCTGATCTCTGCAGGCTAATAACAGAATTTTTGTCAGACTTTTACCTAAAAGATTAAAAGTCCATATGTTGTTTCCTTTGAAGGAGCTTCTGCAGCTGGAGGACAGACTGGGCAGTGTAAACCGTGGAGCGGTCCAAACCACCATAGAGAGATTCACTTTTCCCCATAAGTACAAAAAGGTAAAATTAGCTCCTTTTTTTTAACCTTTTAGCTGAGAGATAGATCTTTTTGATGTGGTCTGGTTCAGATGAAACATTGGGCGAGAAATTAGCTGAGCTTGATGTGAAAGAGGGGAATGGAAAAGGGGAGCGAGGGGTCCAAAAGATCAAAGAGTGAAGACGAGAGTGGAAAGAGGGTCACGACTCTAGCAGTAGTTCAAAGGTCAGGCTAATTTCCGTTAGCAGATTAGCGAGACAGGTCTGCATTGGGCACAATTCGAGGCGGGGGATGACTCATCCAGCTGTCTGCAGATATGTGCGTGGAATGAATTTAAAAAAGCGTCTACACTGAATATGACCCAAATACTGTGGAAAGAGTGTCAGATCATTTGGTACATCGTGAGTGGGAAGAAGTAATTGAGTCTTTTCCATCTGATGTCTATTTTCTTTCTAGGAAGCATGATTAGGTGACTCTTTCCTTCTTGCCTGGGCTGACTCAGAGACACTCTTGGCACAAACATAACAGCTTCGAACACACAGCTGCACGACACACTTTAATAATTTAAGTCTCTCTGCAGAGAATACCCCAGGACCTGAAGATGTGTCTGGATGATGAGGAGCTGGACACCGATGAGAAGTGCACCATCTGTCTGTCAATGCTGGAAGATGGAGAGGATGTCAGGTACAACTATACACTGTTTTTTTTTTAAAGGGGTAAATGCAGATGTGAGGTAGTTTACCTCCTGGGGGATTCATTTGTTTTACCTGTTCTGGTCCTCTGTTAGATGCACCTTTTAGCAATTCTTAAGTACTAGTATGGCAATCTTGGTCTGTCATTTGTTGGTCAGCCAGTCCAAAACTTTAGTCCGGACTAAAATATGTCATTAACTTTTGAATTACTTATGAATCCTACTAACTTTGATGATTTGACTTTGTCCCCTAGTGCCACCAGCAGGTTGATATTTGTGGTTTTGAGTGAAATGTATGGGGAGATATCAGATCAATAGCATTAGTTTTTCAGTGTAATTAAACCCAAATTTAATCGGTATGATGTTATATTGTCAATGCATGATTGATACGATGTGAATACTGCATTAGTCTTGTTCTCCGGAGGATTATTGAGGCAAGTATGTTGGTGATTATTAGTTCTTCCTCTATGTTTCTTGCCTGGTGAGGTTTTAGAGACAGACCTTATGGAATGTCTCATTTGTCCATAATATTTGTTTTTACATCCAGCCTCTACAATGCAGTGGACTTAGGCACAGTGTTGTGACCAAAATTTACTCTTAAGCTTGTTTGGGGAAAGCTGGTTGAGGTCTTGCATCTATCCAGACAACATGTTCCCTGCTGTTTTACACCTCAAGGAAATGTTTTCTAATTTATATATATTCACAACACTTTCCTTCAGAATGGATACACAGTTAGAGTCTAAGCAGTTTTTAACCATAGATTGGTTCTACCATGTCAGTTCAAAGCATCGTGTTTGAAAATCCTATCACAGGATTTCTTCCAGCACCTCATCTTGAAAATGCCACCTGAAGGGAACATTAGCATTTCACAAAATCTTATGATGTGTGTCCAGTATTGTGATCTGTTTGGCAAAGTGTCAGTTAGTTATTTTACTGTGTGGAGAAGAAAAGGGAACAAAGAAGAACAAAGAAGGTGAAAGCTACAGGGTTTCGAGGGTCTGGTTGTATTTTAAATTTAAGAAAATTGAGCAATGATACCATGATAGTTTGGTTATGCTTGATTATTTATCATTCATGATGTTTCAAAACAACTGTGAGAGGAGCACATGCAAAAGGCACATGCCTTTTGGTCTGTTCACAATCTGCATTTAAATGCTTCTTGGGTGATTTGATACAAGTAGACAGCGCTAAATACACGATCGCACCTAAAACACACAGAAATCCGTCTGCCAACTCTGTAACAAAGAACAAATGTGGATTTTTAGCAGCGTTGCAGATTCCCCACAGATAAAAATCAAATGTGAGTTGTGAAGAGAAATTTGATCACAAGAAGTCACTTGAGACGCATTCTGATGTCAAATGTGGAACACAGTCAGACAACTGGATCTATTCTAGACACAATCTGGATACCGAGAATGACAGGGCTCATAAATCACATGCACATCGAAGATTTAAAAGCCTTAAAGTTGGAGTAACTAAGCAGAGTGCCCACAGCTGTTTCCTCCAGCTGTTTAGAACTCTCTTTTCTATTTTCTGTTCAGTTTATTGACAACATAACAGTGCATTTATAAAATACAATAGGCTATATTCGACTTTTTAGAGAGAATGACAAAGTCCTAGACTTCCAACTTTTATTAAGATGGACATGGAATTCAATGTCTGACACTGACATTATTAAAAAGCAACTAAAAACAGCAGAAAATTGAATCAGAAAAACAAATCAGGCGAGGGCTGCAACAAACTATTGTTTTCTTTTAATCTGCAGAATATTTTCTTGATTAATCTGACTTTTATCGATGAAATTTCTGAAAACTAAAAAATAAATGCCTATGATTTTTTTTTCTGTGTATGAAAAACGTCTCTGCCTCTAAATACTTATAGTTGAATTTTCTGTTCAATTAATCCGCTAATCGTTACAACTCTAAGACAGGCAAGAAGAATCAATGTAATGTTGTATGACAAAGATGAAAATGCAAATATAATTGAATTTCAAAGTAAGACCTAAAAACTAAAGAGATCACATTGTATTCTTAGAACTTGCATTGTAAACAAAAGATTTCTCTTTTCGAATTAACTATATAAGTAAGTTTCATTTTGGGTAGAAAATTGTCTTCTTTTTAAGCTAAATAAACTGTTCAATAAAAAACAAAACAAACAATTTTATTATCTGAAAAAATGCTTTGTCACAAAGCTGACTCTTTTCTGTCATGAAAAGTTGACATTTTGGTTTATACAGGCTTTTCAAAGCACACTGATGTCTTCAAGCCAAGCCAGTTTATTTTTAAAATACTGACCGTGTCTCTCTTGTCTCTAGGAGATTACCCTGCATGCACCTCTTCCACCAGGCGTGTGTGGACCAGTGGCTGGCTACCAGCAGGAAATGCCCCATCTGCAGAGTGGACATTGAGACCCAACTGACCCCCGACAGTTGATAGCTCCTGTCGACTCCTGCAGCTTTGGATCTGGTCTTGTTAATTCTCCATTGCCTCCCTCCGGGGGAAGCTCTGCCAAACACCCCCTCTTCCCCTCTGCATCACTCAACAAGCCTGCCTTCTGAGACAGCTGTGACAGAGGGATCAACAAAGCACACTCACCTACAACACAACGAGGGATTGGGGGTTGATGCATTGATAGGTGGCTGGACTGAAGGTTGGTTAAATGGACTTGCTGGATGTAAAAGGTAGGAGCGGACATGTATGGACAGATGTGCTGAGGCTTCACATGATTCTGTGTACCCTGTGTACATTTCTCCATACAGCCACCAAGAGAGGACATTGTAACCCACCAACCTCCCCGGCTCAGTGTGGTGTATTCAGGCCATTTCTCTGCCACTAGATCTAAACCCTCCCCCACCCCCTCCAGGCCTGTGAAAAATCCTTTAAGCTGCACTCTGCCCAAGCCCTCAGCACATCTGTACAGAACATTATCAAATGATTAGCATGAGGTTGTTTGGTGTGAACTCTTGTAGCTGAACGCTTGTGGTTTAATGGAGTATAGTACTGAAAAAGTATTTACAGAGTAACAATGTTGTGTAGCAAGCAAAAGCCTTTTGAGAAATATGTTTGTGAAAAATAAACCTGCAGAGAGGGTCACTGCAGCTCTAACAAGAGAGAATATTCAGTGTGTTAAATCATAGGTAACGAGGAAAGAGCTAGTTGTGTAAAAAGGCCAAAAATCCCTCTTTCTTGTCTAACATGGTTTTTGGATTTACAGTTAGTAGATGCCATCAGAGTTGATGCTAAACCCGCTAACTGCAGGCATGGCTTCCAGTGATCTGTGTAGTGTCGTAGTCGGGCCTCTATAATCTAGAGCAGAGGCCTCAGATGTGCATGCTGTATGGCAGGCTTGGGCTGTGTCGTTAATATTGTGGAGCAGTAGAAACAGGGACTGTGTCTGTGCATGTGAACCGTATACTATGACGATCCCACTCATTCATAGAGGAGGACAAGAATGCACCGAATACCCCATTTCCCACCTCCCCTCCAAACCCCCACACCCCCGACTCATCTCGAGTAGACCAAAGTTGCCCTTAGACACTGATCTCGGACCAATGTAGCATTTCTCTCCTGATGTTCGAGGTTAGGATTCAAAGAGCTGCTAGTAGATCCGTGTCTAACTGCAACTCCTCTCTGTTGCCTCGCTCATGGCATGATCATGACATGAGAGGCTGGCATGGGCTTGAGGATGCAGTGCCTGAGTCTTGCCATCAGAGTGAATAAAATCTGACATTTGTATTACCTATTACCGGAACCTTATTGCCTATTGAACAAGCACATGTGATTTCTATATACAGTGAATCGCCTCTGTTGTGTATCGGCTCCTTTTCATTTCAATCTAAGTTGCTCCCACTGTTTGATAAAAAGACTGTGTCTGGTGTTACAGGGAAAATACAAACTAGTTTGCCTGTGATATGTGCTAGAATGTGTATGATTGTCTCCACCCCCCTCCCCCATGGTAGTAGTGTATGGTATTGCTAGAACAACTGTGATACGTTCAGTGATAGAAGCCGTTTTCTCTATATCATGCATGAACCATGTCGGCGTAGTTCACTTGAAGGAGGGTGAAAGGGAGAAAAAGCCATCCATTTGAAAATACCAAACAATTGTTCTTCAATTTTTCTTTTGATTGTCTTTTTCTTTTTTTTTTTTTCTTTCTGCCATTTGTTTTCTTTTCCTTTTTACTTGTAATTGTTTTTGTTGCTCACATGCCAATCTGGACATGGTACTAATATGCCGAGTCCTTGTCCATTTTAACGATAGTGAAGAAAAAGCTGCAATGCTGCAAACATATTTATTGTTGTTATAATGTAGCTTGTGTTTTGTAAATGCACTATAATATGGAGTTGCCTGATTTTTGGTTTGGTGGTGTGGGTTCTTCTTGTCCTAGATTTTGTGTTTCAGTTCAGTTACAAGTATTTTCATGCTTCCTTGTGTATTATTGGAGGGTAACTTGACTGTTTGTGTTGCAATTTTTTTTTTCTTTTGTATGAAACCTCCATCCAAAAAACTACAGATGGATGAAAATGGAGGTTTGCTAGTTCACATAGAATGCTGTGATTAAAGATGCCTTAAGTATTTAACAATCATTATTTATTACTAACTGTAGCTAGCTAGCTATCGTGGTGGAATATTTAATGTCTCTATCTCATAACTTTGCAATTTAATCAATATATTTATTTAAAATAACACAAAATATTAAAAAAAAGAATACCTCATTATGCATTGGTCGGTGGGGATGCTTTTGCATGCCGTCTGTGTTTTCTTTTTCAAAGGAGAAAAAAAGAAACGTGTTGAAAAATTGACTTGGGGGTGTTTCCCTACACATTTTCTAGCCAGCATGGTGCTGTTGATCTGGATTACATTCCATTCATGTCACCTCTTGATTTTGCTTTTCAACATTTTTGTGTTTTAAATATCATCCCTGCTTTGATCTAAAACAGATGACGGGGCACAAACCCCTTTTTGTCTTATTACGGCTCCACAATTAGCTTGCTTTTTTGTTATATGATACTGCTTTGTTTCCCATAATCAGTCATATTTGAGTTTCATTATTTTATGTTCTGTTTTATTTTGACCATGTTCATGATATTCCATCATATCTGGATCTCAATTTAGTGCTTATTATTTTAGGACCCACATAATGAGCTGTATTATTTGTTCTTATGTATCGCTGGCAATTGCTTTGTGTGGGATTTTGGGAAGTATCTAACATGCTAACTTGAGCCATTGGTCTTATTGAGCAAATTTCTGGTGTACTGTGGTTATACAATAGATAGCGTGTTTTACACCTGGGTATAATAAGCTAACTACGTTTTCGGTGTGCATTTCTTATTAATACTCTACTAATCCTGCAAATTATTATAACATATATTGGATTGGAATGACGCTGGCTGGTCTTACTATTATTATTATTTCATTTCGTGCTCTCACTGGCCTTACCCCATGTCCTCCACAGTGTACCCCATTACTCCAGAGCGAACTGGACAGTAGCCATAGTATTAACTCAAGCTGATGAACCGGAATGAACAGTAGAACTTAAAGCACAAGCTTTTTAATGCATGTCCTTCTCAGGTTTTCCTATGTGTATGTGGGAGTAGCTCTGTAGATGTGTTTAATATGATGCTGTACCTTCTTGAATATTTCAGATGTTTCTTTGCTGCTGAAAAAATGTTGATTATTAACCTGCCAGTGAAAAAGGGAAGTGGCCATCTTTGTACAACACACTGCTGTTTTGCTGTAACCGCGCAATGTTTTATGATCTTGAGTATTTTATAGAAAAGTAGAAGTATGTATCAATAATATGAAAGCAATAGCTAAATCATAATGAAGAATAACATGATCAGTGAATATTGTGGAAAATCTTTAGATTCACTCTGGGTGGATTTTGTACTGTATTTATTACTAATGATGATGCAAAAAGTTGCATAGCTTAACCCAAACTGTTCTGTCTCTTTTTTATTTATTGTCTTGTATATGATCTTTTTGTATGTGTTTTTCAAATAAACTGCCTAAAATGCTGACAACTAATCTGATTTGTGGTGTTAGTTGGCGTCTTATTATGGTAAAGCAAAATGTATAGAGTTGTCAACACAAACACACTAACCAATATTAGCCTATTATAGATATATATAGCTATTAAGTAACAAGAAATTGCAGTACAGAAATGCTACATACTACATGTTTGAGATCATTTAGAAACATAATTCTTTGTCCAATTTTAAATAAAAAAAACCAAAATCTAAGGGATCCTTATCAAAAATGAACACCGGTCAATTTTATTTGTGAAAACTGATGTGATGTTTTGCTGTTCCCAAACAAAACCTGTACATATTAGATGCACTCAATCATTAAAATCTAGTAGAGTATAGTTTATTTTGTCATTTTTCCAGTGTGAATACACGACATGTTCAAAACCTCCTTTGAAAGATCTAATTCAAAGGGAAAATGTAAAGGTAATTTAACTGTGGGGCCTTCTTTTCCACCTGAAGGTGTCAAGTGACTGACATTAATATGTAGACATTAATGTGAGTGATGTGATGTGTGAACTGGTGTGACTTAACCTAGACATAATTAAGAAAAAAGCTAAACAAAGAACCGAGAGAGAACAAGTTAAGACTGAATGTTTATTGTGATGGGTGATCTGCTTTGGGTAATATTCAGGTCTGTTTATTTTGCAAATTGTACAAGAAAAGATGGTAGTAAATGGCTTTTTCTGAAGTGGGACACGGAGCAACCTAAATAGTTGGCACAAAATTAAAAAAAAACACTTGTGTTAAACGTTACATAAAAGTTACATTCAGGTCTGTTAATTCAACACTTTTCCTCACAAAGCTTGTCTAACATTCATTAAAAAAACAACTGACCAAAAAGGCTCTAAAGGAATGCTCATCCACTCCATTTGTTTCATGCGTCCTCCTCCTCAATATCTCGGGTAGAGCACTCGATGAATCTGCCTGTCGGCCTTATAAGCGTCAAGCCACTTTCCACACGGGAAAATGGTGGTCACTGAGTTGGCTGTATTGGTGATTTCAACACACTCTAAATACCACCCACAGCTGGAGCTGGTACTGTCGTGCTCTACTTTGACCCTCAATAGCTCCCCAAGGTCCAGCATCTCCAGAACAAAGCGGTCCGCTCGCCCTCGTTCAAAAAGGTTGCGGAACTTCTGACGCAGTTGACGCTTGCCTGAGTCGCCGTTGACACCATAAAGGGTGATGAAAACATTGGCATCTGTGCCAGCCCCGCTGACATCCCCGGTAATGACGATGATTTCATACTTGACGGGGACCAGGTTGCGGACTTTGCTCGCGAAACTCTCGACAGATTTGAAGCACTCAAATGTCAGGAATTGGTCCTTTTTGGCTGCCAGGGGGATTTGTGCATCACAGTGGAAGAAAAACCTAAACAGGAGGGAACACATCGACACCATCAACGTGACATATTTATATAACATAATGTAGGATGTATGAGATTCCACTCACTTGTTTCCCAGCTCCATCTCAGTCACCACCACCTCCATAACGTGCCAGTAAGCTTCTTTCTTCACCTTCTTCCCGTCTTTGGTTATGTGGCCGACGCAGATGCCAGCAATCTCCCCCACGTGCTTGGACGAGAACTCAAACCTGTCGGTGGCACCGCTGTGAAAGGGCAAACAAAAGTTACAACTAGTGGCAGTGTGCGTGCAAGGTTTGATTCTGATAAATTCAGTGGTCTGCCAGATAAGTTTTTCCTTTGGTGTGTCTCATGGGATTCGCTCTCCTGAGAGCTGAGACTTGGAGAACAGAAACTGAAGTTACACGATAAAAGAGGGTAGAAAAACAAAACGTGAAAGAGAGATTACATAAAACCACATCATAGGGTTTTACTGTGAGCCGGGGTACCTAGATTCTCTTTGAAGACCTACCATAAGAACTTCTTTTTCTTATTCTCCAGAACAAACTCCTTGGAACGAGCTTTCCTTCCTTCCAACACTATCCAGGCGTTTTCAGTGGTGGAGGCATCATCTGTGTTTGCAGTTGTTGTGGCAATTTCATATTCTGTGGCAAAGCAGAGAGACAGAGATTGTCACACCACAATCGTTTCACATTTTACAAATGGTTGTAATTAGCTGCAAGTCATTCATTTCCGACAATTAGAGAGCTTGTAATTATGGCCCTAGACTTCCGTTTTTACTAACTGGTTTTGTCACTGAGGTCCACAGAGTCGTTGTTGGCACAGGCCAGCTCTCTCATGATCTGCCCATCATCTTCATTTTTAGCCAACCAGCGGTCACAGGGGAACCTAAAGGTCTCGTCCATGGTCTCATCTTTCACATCAACGTACTCCAGGTGCCAACCAGGAGCAGGGCCTGTTTACAGCAAGAGTAACAACAAAGTCCATTATGGTTTTATCCTTCCAGTGCAAACTCCCGTCTACAGAAATAGTTCAACATTTCGGGAAACATGCTCTTTATGGTGAAAGTTCTTTAATAACTTTGTGGATACAAGTAAAATGTGATTTTCTCAGATTTGACAAGAACAATTTGACAACAACAGCAGCAAAATTATTTATGAATGCAATGATTTCACCTCGTGTAACTCATTATTTGACAACAAAAACACATTTAAATCTACTGAGATTGTAGCTTTGAAATACACCAAGACGAATCATCACCATCACTGTGATATATGTTAATTCTGCTGCTTTAGGAAACAAAGATCCGTCTAGTTGCTGTTCTTTCCTCCTCACCTTTGTTATCGTGCCACACTCGGACTTTGGACAGTTCGCCAACACTGAGCATGTCAGGAAATCTGAACACATCTTTCATTTTACGCTCAAACTTATTCCTGTTGGAGCTCTCCTTCAGAGGCAGCATCCCGGTGTCCCCGTATTCTCCAAACACCATCAAAAACACATTGGCATCAGTGCCGGCATCTAAAATATCAAAAGAAAAAACATGAAAAATGAGTGCTACTATGACACTGGATATAACATGGTAAGTAATTAGTAGTAGATAGCTGAGGCCATTACTTGAATAAACTGTTTAAAACCTACTGCTGATATCACTAGTCTGGACTGTGATTATGTAGGATGTCTTCTCCACCATCTCTTCGTCATCTACCACAGCTGCCAGTTCACACACTTTGGTCCTCTTTGGCCCTTTTGTCTTTGACAGCCAATTCTCATAGGTAAACAGATACACCTCGTCTGTGGTCAGGTTCCGCATCAGGATCTAAAAGCATTTGCCATCATCAACATCACTTGAGGTAATTTCTTATTTTGCACAGCTCCCTCTGGAGCCACAGGCTTTAAACAACAATTTTCACATATGCAGTAGTACCCCCCAAGACCTGGAAACAGACTTTAATGTGTAAAATCACATTTCTCCTTGAAAAAGATCTAGCAGGTGAAATTTAAGCCTGTTGATTTCACAGACAAAGATGTGGCCATTGTTACAGCTTCTATGCGCTTTAGCATTCTTTATTAAATACTGTATTTTGATAGGGGTTACAAAAAAATGATGTCCACATAGATAATAAACCTAGTAGTCTTTACCCTGTCAAGAAACCAATCAGGTCGACTTCCAGTGCCATCAATCCAAATTCTGATCTTCTTCAGAGGAGCAATATCATCTATCTCCAGAGTGAATGTGTCTTCTTGGCCCCTTTCGAACCTAAATGATGGAAACAATATATCTGTATATATATATATAATTTTGCATTTCAAAACTTCTAACTAACTATCTAGCTATAGCCAGGAGCCGTTAGCTTAACCTGCTAACCCGGCTCTGTCCAAAAGTAACAAAATCCATCACCTCTAAACCTTCCTGACTCACACTTTGTATTTTGTTTGTTTAATCCATACAAAAGTCTAATTTAAACCATTGGCCATTTACGGACAACGGAAAGAAGTGAACACAACATTGACCTTTTAAGTTGTTATGGTGAATAGTTCCTGATTTACATATTAAGCAATATTTTCATTTATTTCGACTCATGCTTCTGGCCTAACAATGAATGGAAGTCCAATATTTTATTTTAGCTCTGTTTTTGGTCTCTACCAACTTCTGAGGGGAAAATCTAGTTATTTAGCTGATAAAATTCTCCACTGTGCTCATCAGTTACTTGCCAACTGTGTCTGTCTACTGCTTTGTGCTGAGCAGATAGTACAGTGGAGCCTTTTCTAGCTAAACAATGAGATGAAACTCCATAAAGCTGAGGGGATAATTATCTTATAATTATCTGTAGCTTCATTACTATGAGTTACCCTGTCATTTGATAGATATCAATTATAGGACTTTGACTTTCTGCAGAGTGTAATTCCCCAAACATAGAGCTATTCCTTGAATGAAAAGTGATCAGTATAATCAGGTAGGACTTACCTGTCCTCATTTTTGGGCAGCAGCATTTCCTCTGTGCTCCCATTGGCTCCATACACCATCATGTAAATATTAGTATCAGTTCCTGCATACTGAGTGTCACCTGTGACAACTGTTGCTGAATAAACAACCTACAATATACAATTAAAAAACACAGATAAATAAGAGACTAATTCTGTTTTTATACAATTGAACGTTTTTCATGCCTTCATATTTCAGGATTTGTGACTCACTTTGCGTATAATGTTGATCGTGCTAGAGTCCAGCACATTGAACAGTCTGGCAGTCAGACCATCTCCCCTGTCTTTAGCCAGCCAGCACTTACATGGAAAGATGTACTTGATACCTTTGGTTGGCACGGCAACCGCCAGCTCATCCACCAACCAGCAGCTCTCTGGTGTGACACCGTTATGGCCAAGCTGAGGAAGAGACGGAGAGAGGAAAGAGGAGGGGGAGGCAAGAGGGAGAGAAAGAGGGGGAAGGCACAACTGAGAATTGATACATAATTTCTGTTTTGTTTGATCTAGATACCAGGAGGCATGGCTAGAATTAATTATTGCTGAGCTAGAATAGCGCTATTTAAATTTTTTAAAATCAGTGCATCTGAGGAGGCAGCAGAGACGAGACAGTTTCACAGATTTAGCAACAGAGACGGTCTTAGATTCTCACTTCCACCCTCTTGATCTCTCCTACGTCAGTCCCGTAACACACAAAGTGCTCCATGGTGCCAGCTACGAAGGCTTGCTTTCCTGGCGGCAGGTCCACCCACAGTCGGTCTGTCTCCACCTCATTGGGGCCGATGACGATGACATAGACCCTGGCTGTAGTGGAGGCATCACGTTCTAACCCCGTGGACAAGGTGAAGTGATAGGGAATGACTGGGTGGAAGAGAGAAATTGATTAAAGTCATCATCATTATTTAGTTAAAGAAATAATAGCAAATAGACTTATTTGGTTCCTTACCAAGGGTTACATGAGCGAATTGATAACACTCTTATGTCTGTACAGGGAACAGGTAGCCTACCTTGTCTGTGGGCAACAAAACGCCCTACCAGCACTTCTAAAGCTCACTTAATAACATGTTATATCTTGTTTTTTCCATTCTGTTCAAACACAGACGTCTTGTGTCACCGTGAGATATTACTTGTGGCCAAGAAATAGTCATAGATATCCAGTATAATAGACATTATCATCTGCAAAACCATGAATTGTTGTTTTTACACATTTCTCTTTGGTATTAAACAAACAAGATATAATGTGTTAATTAGTGAGCTTTGTTGTGTTTGCGGTTTTGTTTTGTCTGAACAGGATAGTTGTTTCTCCTTGTTTCCGGTCAAACATCTGGCTATTCATATTTAATGTAGACATGAGAGTGGTATCGATCTTCTCATATAACACTCTACAGTGTTGAACCATTTCTTTAATTTAGGCTAAAATGTTCAAAATTTAGAGTTATACACAAAAGTGCGAACAGTAGAGTAGACAGTAGAACAGTTTTGTGGCCTTACTTGGACCCTCCTCTGCCACTGCTGCTTTTTTCTTCTTTTTCTTCTTGTTGGCATTTCTGTCCAGCCCCAGTTTGGCCTGAGCCATCTTCTTGGTATTGGGATCAGTGTTTCTTTCACCTTCATACCCCTGAAGCAGACACAGAACAGACAAATAATGTACCCACTTCCTTTTTGTAACAAATTGTACTGCAGCAGCAGCTGACATGAATTCAAATACAAAGCACAAAGTAATATGGCACTCTCTCTAACCATAACCCAAGTTTAACAAACCTTGACAAAGAAGGTTCGCTCTATGCGTTTGTCTTCTTTCTTCGTCGACAGCCAGCGCTCACACAGGAACATGTACACCTCTTCTGTGTCCTCATCCAGCACTTCCACCTGATCCAGGTACCAATCGGGTGCTATGATGGAGTTGTCATGACGAATACGAATCTTATACACTTGGCCCAAGTCCACAGCCTGAATAGTGAACTTGTCCACCTAAGAGGCAAAAAGAATATAACACTTTTTGACACCTGTAGACACCAGCAGTCACGTGACATAATGTATCACAGCTTTCCATACCTCTCCTCTCTCAAACTTGTTCTTGTTGGTCTCAGATCTGGCGAGTTTGCGTTCTCCTGTGTCTCCCAGGTCTCCGTAGATGGTGAGAAAAACGTTGGCATCAGTTCCCGCTCCATACATATCACCTGTCCGTACCGACACCTTGTACGTGTGAGCTGGGATGGAAGAAAGACTTAATTATGCATTAAGTAGACATATACATTGTTTTATCACAAATTTGTAATTTTTTATGGCTGAATTAGAAAACTGACATAACATTTCATCACCTTTTAAGTTGATATAGTGAAGAATGGCTGATTTACACATCCAGCGGTTATGGAGTAATGTTAGTCATTTGAATCAGAATCAGTAGATGGAGTCAGTAGATCCTATGTTAATGTAACATAACATGTAGGGCTCGGTGTTTTTGGCCATCTGGTGTAAATTGAGTA
Source organism: Argyrosomus regius (assembly GCA_946959425.1). NCBI lineage: Eukaryota > Metazoa > Chordata > Actinopteri > Sciaenidae > Argyrosomus > Argyrosomus regius. Next base: position 18,264,820 of record OX336890.1, read on the forward strand.
CAACATTCTTTCTCTTTGAGCTTAGTTTTTGGTCTCTACCAACTCCTGGAGAAAGGATCTGGCTATCTTAGTTGCTAAATGATGCACTATGTTCACCAGCTAGTCGATAACTGTGTCTGCTTGCTGTTTGGTGCTGAGCAGGTAGCATACAGTGCGTTTTTTTTTTTAACTATTTCTCTAAAAAGATAGCTTCCTGCTGCACTCTGAAACAATGCTACAAATGCTATAAAGTTGCATCAAAAGCTGAAACTTATAAATGACAAAATCCGTAAAACTAGGGGGAGCTGCAGATTTAAATTCATCACTACGAGTGCCCACTTTCACATTGTTTTTACATTGTTTTCATTTCATTTCATATAATATATGATAAGAAGCAATTATAGCTGTAAAAGTATATAGACTGTAAGTATTCTGTATAAGTACTCATTATGCAGAAAAACACCCCTGTGAGTGTCATTTTATGTGTAGTGGAGTGTAGTTGCTCTAGGTGCAGCTAACTTTAGTTATTTTAATAACTGTTAGTTAGTTAGCATCATATCTTCTAAATTAATTTTATGTTTTGTATGTAATATTTGTGGCATGTGGCATGGAATGGAAATACTTTTTGTGTTAAATTAAGTACTGGTACCTCAAATTTGCACTGTTTGTATCATTGTACAGTGTGTGAGTAAATGTACTTAGTTACATTCCACCACTGACATCAGGGTAAACCTACTTTCCAAGGCGTCCTCCACCTCTGTTTCAGTTACTTTTAGCTTCCCATCCCTGAGGAGTTTCTTTGTGATGATGTCCGAGGGGACCAGCTCTCTCACAGTCTCCCCATCATCTTCAGACCTGGCTAGCCAGCACTCGCACGGGAAAATGGTCGTCTCTGAACCCTGCCATTAAATACAAACATATCCCCAAACTGGGCCAGGCTGTGTCTGTTTGACACTGAAGGAAAGTCTATCTGACTGAGATGTGTGAGCCAAAAGGTGTTACATTATTAATCTGTTAATAATTTAATGAGGGCACAGACACGGAAACTCTTAATGATGCACTTATCTACGCAGGTGTAATTTCAAGTGGATTTTTACTACCTTTCCTTTCCTGAGCTGTCGTCTGATCTCCACTCTGTCGAGGTGCCATCCTGGGTTGGTGCCTTTGTTGTCATGACCTATCCTGATTTTCTCTAGAACGTCACCAATATCCTCCAGCTGAGAAAAGAAAACACAGTGTTTACAGAGCTGCAGCCACTGCCTTAAAGGATGTATAATCCAAATCCACTCACCTCCACAATAAACATGTCCTCAGCTCCCCTCTCAAAGTACAGACGTCTCTCTCTCTCATTGACGCACAGGTATTTCTGCTGTGTGCACACTCCCTTTTGTCCATACAAGGCTATGAACACATCAGCGTCTGTTCCCGCACCAAACAAATCACTGGTGTATACCTTTATCTCATAAGGGACAACTGAAAAATTAGAGGAGAAGGCAGATTTGTTTGTCTGACATGAGATGGAAGATATAAATCTACAATATATTTCACATGCTTTAACTTAGAGAGGTGAAAAGTCTTAAAATCTTTGTATCTCTTTTTGTAAATTGTAAGCACAATGTTATCATTTGCACAATTCGTACTTCAGGAGCTCTGTAGTACTTTTTATGCAGGACTTAACATTTTATTGGCACTGGCATTGGTGCTCTGGGAATTTGCATTTTGTAAGACCTCAGTAATTCATTCCACCAAAATTCATAGAGAAATATTTTATGTACTGTACAGATCCTTTTTGCTCAACTGTTACTATTTGCTGCTATTTGTTCTAATAATAAAGTTTATATGCAAAATATATTATGCTCTAATAAAATAAGATAATTGGTAACTGCTTAAATGTATTTTTTTTTAGGTTTGCTACCATTTTTTTGTGCTACTTGCAGAGTTTATATTTCTGAAGATGCCATAATACTGAAAGGATGTAGATTTTTCTTTATATTTGTAAGTTTTGTGATTTTTTGGTGATTCCAGAGCAAGAATAAGATTGTAGTGAGTGAGTAGAACTGAACATTGGTACAGTCTTTGACCTTTAACGTTATAATGTGCAATGTTGTTTGTTAAAACTGAAAATAAAACTAGCTGACATGAACGCAACAGTATCAGCGAATGCAGCATTGTAATATGGACTCTTTCATGCGTAAGCCAAGAAACAGAGTCCTGTTGCTGTGGTGAAATTTAGAAGGCGGGCTGCCACATAATCCAAGAGTCAATGATCTAACAAGCACCCTTCTGCGGATGGAGCACTTTAAATACATTTTACTGCTAATGCTTCCACACTTTTATTCGAGTAAAATTTAGCATGAAGCACTTTTGCAGAAAGATTTCTCAATCAGTGCATTTCCCTTTTTACTAATGGATTTGAGCACTTCTTTAAATGCTCTTCACTCACATGGCATGTAGAATTCAGTCTGTAATTCAGCAGGATAGAGATCCCTCACAGTCACACCATCATCTTCTGCTTTATCCAGCCAGCGGCCACATGGGAAGCGTAGCCTCTGACCCTGTGAGGGGGCGTCAACCTCGACCCAGTCCAAGAACCAACCAGATGAACCCCCTGATGGTGCAAAAACAATCATGTTATTCAGTTTACTGCTTATTTCAGTGACTGATTACTTTCGGTCTGCAGAGCCTTTTCTTTCCCCACCTGAGCTGTCGTGTCCAATTCGAAGCTTTTCCAGGTCACCCAAGTCCACCGCCTCCACAATGAACTCATTGATCATCCCCTGTTCAAACTTATTTTTATAGTTCTTGCAAGCCTTTAAGTTGATGATCCCTGTGAGATTAATTCACATTGGTATAATTTAGCCTATAACATACAGCACAAGGCTGCCAGAGCAATGCCAGGATGCCAGTGAATTATTGTACCTGTATCGTCATTTTCACCAAATAAGATGGCAAAGACATTGGCATCAGTTCCAGCATACTCCTTGTCTCCAGTTTTTACTCTGAGGGTGTATGTAGTAGACATGGCTGAAAGATAAATTTAAGAAGTCAGTACTTTAATCCTTTTCATCTTCACACTAATACATGAGTCCCTCTCGTCTACACCTGGATGTTTCACCAGCACTCAGATAAATACTTGAACAGGAAGCTCTTTTATCTAGTCTCTACTAAAACATGAGCCATCTTTGAAACTGTGTTACATTTCTGCTCAAGCCCCAGAGTTGCTGAGCCTTCCTCATCATCATCATTGGTCATGAAGGCCTCATCCACAGGAACCAGCTCTCTTGCTATCTGTCCGTCATCCTCATCGACTGCCAGCCAGCGGTTACAAGGGAAATAGTAGCTATAGACCCAAGAAATACCTCTGATCAGCTCTCTAACTCAAAAATGACAAGTTGTTACATCATTTCAGTTGTATAATTAAATCAAACTATTTAAAGCATACAGCAGTAATAACTGTATGTTGGTGTCACCTACGTGGTATCATCCTTTGTGTCCACTATCTCAACACGATCCAGGTACCAAGCTGAATTAGACTTTGTGTTGTCATGACGGATTCGTAGCTTCTTCAGAGGACCCAGTTCAACAGCTGCCACAGTGAAAACATCCTCCTGAAAAAATAAACAGCAAGAAGAGACACCGCTCTGCTAGACAATACTTTTTTGGGGGCCTTTTTGCTTTAAAAGTTCAAAGTGAAGATAAACAGGAAATGTAGGGTGAGCAAGTACAGTGGGAAAACATGCAGCAGTAAAAGTATCAATACTACAGCGCAATAATAAAACATGTTACTTTTGTAAAAGTACAGAAGTATTATCAGCAAAATATAGCACAATAGTATCCATCATGCAGAATGGTCCACACTTTCACATTGTTATATTGTATTATTGGAGTAAAATTATTGATACATCATTGTGTAATTAATTAATTAATCAATTAATGTGTAGTTGGTTGGCGTGGAGCTAATAGTAACTACCTTTATGTGTGGTGTTTTAAGCTATAACAATGCATGATATTTTATTTGTTCATCCACAAATTAACTCAAGTTGTCAAATAAATGAAGTGGAGAAAAAAAGTACAATGTTTCCCTTTTTCAAATTAAAGTACCATGAATTGGAAATACCGTGAACTAACAAAATTTGCTATTTTTCACCAGTTAATGCAACAAATATCCCCAGCTGGAACTGAAATGGGGATGAGGATGTCCCACAGACAGACTTAGTAGATGTTCTGGAGCTTTCCATGCAAGTTTTCCATGACAACTGGACAAACTCCATCGGGTAAGGGAAGATTGTGTAATACTATCAAAAGCTCCAGAACAACTACTTAGTCGCCTTTGTAAGATTGTTTTTGTCAACACTGTTTTGCTTGCAACGTGTCCAAATACATTGTTCAGGACTGTAGTAACAGTATTGTGCATTCAGTGAGTTGTCTGTTTAAACTGATTCATCTGCTGTGGATGAGAAAGCATTCCTGTCACTGAATGACAAAAGGCTATTGTTGCTTTTGATCTGCAGTAAGAAATAGACCTAATTGTCTGTGGATGAGTGTTGTGTTCCTACAGAGCCAGGGGTAATGTAGAGGTTAATAATTCACAGGTTTGGATTAAGTAATGAGTAAAAGTAGGACAGGTTCAATGACACAGAGGACTCATCATAGCTCTTCTCAGTCACAGCTGGCTTGCCTGCGGGAGAACTTGTAATCCTACCAGAATACACTCCTGCCCACACCTTGGTGCAATGCTCATGTTGCGTGTTGAGTCTCTGACTAACTGCTAGTTAATTTTCAACAGGACACCCTTCCAAGAAAGAGTATTTTTTTGTACTTGAGATCTATTTCTTCCCTTGTCAGCTGGGAAATTACTTAATAGGTAGTTGTTTTATCCTGGTTTATGTGTCTAAGTTAATAAAAGAATAATTGTACCCAGCCTAACATGTGTTTTATGAATGTTCTGTAAATATAGCTCCCTAAATCTTACACACTGGACCTTTAAAAAGTAGTGGTCATCTCTTTGTTTAACCCATCATACCTGGCCACGCTCAAATTTGTTGAGGTTGTCAGAGTTCTTCAAATAGCGCTCTCCGGTGTCTCCTTTTTCACCGTAAATATTAATGAATACGTTGGCGTCTGTCCCGGCACCCATCATGTCACCAGTGAAGACACACACTTCATAGGTGTTGACTGTCGGGCAATACAAAGGGATGAATTACTAACACCTCTTTAACCTGTCACATACGTCAGCCAGGAGACTGTGTCAAATCAAACCACATGTCCACAACCTCAACACTGAGTACAAGATGTAAACATGCAAAATACAAATACAGCAAATAACCAATTCTATCTATTCATGTCAGTGTGTATAATGAATTTATACATACATCTGTGGTCTTTAAGAATACACAAGACCTGATAAAAGGTAGATGTGGCACTTCTAGACAGAAGGTGTATTATTTAATAACACTGAAGACAATGGGTTAGGGTTAATAAAGGCTTATTGACTGTATGTATTTACAATATTTACGGAATCCACTTGAAATAACTTGCACTTAAATCAACTATAGTCCACTCCAACAAACAGACTTTTAATCTTATTTTAAGATTTAATCTCGTTTTGAGATTTTAAGACTTCAAAAAAGGCAGAGGAGCTACTGGAAAGTCTTGTGACAAAAAATACAATTTTAAGAAATAATTAAGAGAGTCAGTTGCACACAGTAAAACAGGATAATAGTTGACATACATAGTCATAACCTTAAATTAATTGACTGCATATATGGAGAGTATTAATGGTGTTCATGCTGACCAAAGCACTTTGCTTAGGTTAGTTTATAATCCTTATAATTTCAGCTCTGGTTGTTTTTCTGACAGCTGTTGTTAATTATAGTAACATGAAGGGCATTTCAATAATACTGATGTATTTAAAATGACACATTTATTCTTCACTGGGAGCAGAAAACTCAGCTACTCTGTCTGAAACAAACCTCAGGGTGAGAGGATTCATCACATTATTTTGTCATAACATAAAAGACCAAAGAAGATAGTCAACAAGATGAGGGAATATTATGTTAATGCACACAAATTATGTGCAATGTGTGCTTGAGCCAGCTCTTCTCCTCCGAATTTCATCTGGTGCCTGCATGTGTCTTCTTCTGTGAATACCTGATTATGTATGTGGATACTGTTTAAAGAAGGTATCCAGCTGTTTTTACATAATTGTTGTGCTTTGTGGTCACTTAAGGAAAATATTCACGCAACAGTGAATTAAGTTATTCATCTCTCTTTTTCTCTCATTTTGGCCTTAGCAGTTATCACTGTTGTTTCAAATATTCAAAATTGGTTTTGGTGCATTTTCCATTGTGCAGTATACAGATAGTGACAGGTTACACTATGTCTAATGGCAAATATTTGAAGCCCTCTGCTCGGCTTTACGCTTCTCTCTACAATACTACACTTAGTTGTATTTATTTCATACTTTCCAGATCTTCTGCATCCTCAGGCAGAAGCTCCACCACTAGCTCGCCATCCTCCTCTCCCGAGGCCAGCCAGCGCGAACAGGGGAAATGGTAAGTCACCACCACTTCCTTCATCTCCTCTCCATCCTCGTCCTCGTCGTCCTCGTCTTTCTTCTTTTTCTTCTTCTTTTTCTTGTCCTCCTTTTTCTTCTCCTTGGGCACCAAGGCCATAATTAGATGTTTGACATCCACTGTCTCCAGGAACCACCCGGATCCAATCCCTGAGCCATCGTGACCGATTCGGATCTTGTAGATCTTCCCCAATTCTTTGGCCTCTATCTGGGGAACAGTTGGAATGTAACATCTAGACATTCACTTTCTTTCTTTGGCATTTGGATTTAATGACTGAGATGCATTTTGGATCCACTCAAAAACCATGCAAGATTTGATACCTTGTATATTTCTGTGGCATTCCTCTCATAGTTGTTGGATCTGCTTTCGAGCGTGATTATCTCCGACTTCCCCTTCTCCCCGTATATCTGGATGAACACTCTGGCGTTGGTGCCAGCATATGTCACATCTCCAGTCACTACTGTTACCTCATAGTTTATCACTGGAAAATACGGATTGATTGACACACATCTATATTTTAAAATACTGCCTTAGTGTGAGAGAATAGTGTGAGAGTGTGAGAACGTTGCCTACGTTGTTCCATGTCCAGGATCTCGCTTGGGTAAATCTCCACCTGTGTCTTGCCGTCAGCCTCATCCTCATCCAGCCAGCGGTGACTGGGGAACATGTAATGTTTTCCATGGACTGGAACCATAATCTGAACGCTGTCTAAGAACCAGCCGGCACGCATGCCTATATTGGTGTGGCCAATCATCAAGCGGTTAATCTGGAATGAGATTAAATGGATGATACAATTTAAAGACATGCTTATAAAATAGAATAAAATAGGACAAAATCATTTATATATTTCTTTAGAGTTTTTTATCTATTACTTTAAATTTAGATATGCAGAGTACAAAATGAATACTCTTATCTAGACCACTAATGATGGCAATCTTCTGTAATTGCTTGAATGTAATAACATGATGTTTATCATGTGGTCCAAAGCACCTTGACAGCAAATGTTATTAATATGGGTGAACCTAAAATCTTTGATTTTGTGCTTTGGATAAATGATTTCTAAAACTTCCCATAGTACTTTCAACATCAAATGGGAGAAATCAACACATGGTTTTGCCTCAGCTGTGTCACCTGTCCAATATCATAGGTTTCCACTGTGAAGATGTCAATGCGACCCGTTTCAAAGTAGTTCCCCAGGTTGTTGGCAGAGACCAGCAGCATCATCTTACTGGTGTCGCCTTTCTCTCCGTAGAGCTTGACAAACACATTGGAGTCTGAGCTTCCTCCAGGAATGTTACCTGTCTTCACTGCGATGTGATAGTTAGTGTCTGACACAGACACACAAATGAAAGCATTAGCATCAGGGGGAGTTCAAATGCAAATGTTCAGATAATCAAGATTGCTCTAACTTACTGTAAAGACGCTGTCCATCCGAAAATGGCACCAACTCTCTAACAATCTGTCCATCATCTTCGTTGCGGTCCAGCCACCTGCACAGCACATTCAATGAACAAAACTCTCATCTATTACATACACACAACAAAACCTGTTGTTGGAATTCAGTTTGTTTCTGTATTCACATTGAGATGAAGGCACCTGTTGCAAGGGAACTCTATAGCATGGGCCTCCGCCTGTCCCTCCTCTCTTACAATCACTTTATCAAGGAACCAGCCGCAGCCTCCACCTTTGCCATCATGTCCAATTCTCACCCTGCGGACCTGCCCAAGGTTTACTGACTCAATTATGAACTCGTCCATCTGGAAAGACAAAAAAATACAGTGGGGGTTATCACATTTTGATGCCTTTTTATTGTATATGTCAAAGAGACTACAGTATTTGTGCTGCAGATACAGTATGACAAGCACATTACAGTATTCCCATCAGGACATCCATTGGGCAAACTCCATCAGGAGTTAATGCTTGATTATCAGCGTAAAGTCCTTTATCAGTCCAAACATATCACTTAAATTTGTCATCAGGATTGGTGATTAGCTCCAGTGTGTGAAAGAGAAAACAAGAAATGTAATGTTTCTTGACTGGATGGAGAAAGAAGTAAAAACTAAGAATCATATGAAGAGCGAGAGGACAAAGAAAAGACGTGACGAAGACGAAGTTTTCTTCCAAAAATTTCACTGAGCTCTACATCTAATACTAAATATACCCACATTTGTCAAAGGAGGTTAAATCGAAAGCAACTGGACTTAGTTATTTGTCTAGGAAGACGTTTCACCTCTCATCCAAGAGGCTTCATCAGTTCATGTACGCATCTGACCAGGCTGGGACTGGTCCAACTATCTGGTGTGGAGACTCACTATTTAACCTCTTGTGTGGGCGTTCACAAGGGTGATGATGTCACTGGTTCCCTTTTGTGCTCCAAGTGCCAACGACAGTCGTTTAAATGACTGTCTTAGACAGTCATTTAAACGACTGTCCCAGCCTGGTCAGATGCGTACATGAACTGATGAAGCCTCTTGGATGAGAGGTGAAACGTCTTCCTAGACAAATAACTAAGTCCAGTTGCTTTCGATTTAACCTCCTTTGAAATACTATGACCTGGGCAAATGAGAATATGCACCGGCATACCCACATTTGCTTTCTCAAACTTGTTGACGTTGTTTTTGCAGTTGACCAGCCATCGATCTCCGCTGTCCCCATTGTCTCCAATCAGATTGAGAAAAACAGATGCATCTGTACCGCTGCCGCCGATAGTACCCGTGCATACTGTCACTCTGTATTTGATGACTGCAGAACAAAATAACATTATTCAATCAGGTTGTATATGTCTCTATATTTGGCAAAGCACACTTTGGTTGCTCAAGGTGAATTCAGGTTCATATACATACTGGTCAGCGGCTCAGAGATTAGATCTCCACTGGCAGGGAGCTCCCTAACAACCTCGTTATCATCTTCATTTGTGTCCAGCCAGCGCTCACAAGGAAACGTGTACTTTTCCTTCGTTAATGTCTTCATGATAGTTGCCTGATTGGAGAGACACAATGATGGCAAGCTTGTTTGATGTGATATGTGAGGGGACTATTATTCATTCAAGTGTTTAAACACTGAACTTGAATACTGAACTTCTTCTAAAGTACCTAAAAATGCACATATTCTATATTTGCCTTGTGGTTGAATTTAATATTTAAACCTGAGGGTTTCCATGTCTGTTATGAGAATACAAAACTGTCTTATTATCCTCGTTTTGATGTTAAGTAGCATGCCTACAAACCTGCATATTTAGGAATATAAAATCACAGTAATATTAGCTGTCAGTTAATGGCAGAATGCATGTGAGCGAATTACAACCCAAGCTTAGTTAACTTTAAGATTGTATAATGTTTAGTAATTATTTTCTATACCTTACTGAGATGCCATCCTGCAAACGGATTTCTCTTCTCGTGCCAGATACGCAATTTGTTCATTTTCCCCAAATCAGGCAGCTCAACCTGTGAGATCACATCGAAATAAAAGATTCCTATGAAGCTTCATTGTCTGTATAATCTATTTATGAGTGTAGTATTAAAATATGAAACTTACCATAAACCTGTCCACCTGTCCCTGTTCAAAATTATCTGTTTTGTTGTCCAGTCTGATCTCATCACTCTTGCCCCTATCTCCATAAACCTGGAAGGAGATATCTGCATCGGTTCCTGCACTGGGCAGGTCTGACGTCCAGATCCACAAGGACCAGGGGTGCTCTGAGGAGAAGCAAATCGTCATCTTTGATTTAGGAGCACATGGTTTGTTATATCCTAAAACATAACAGGTGTCCCATTATCTTCATGATTTGTTTGTGACTGAGAGGTAAGTGTAGTTCCTCCCCTGTGCTGTCTGTATTGAGTTTAATAAGTGTTTTTTATTAAAGGGCTGTCATTTTGACTGTTTCTATTTCTCCTTCAACATCACATTCCTTCATTTTTGCATGTTAAAATTATTTTCAGGGCAGAAATCATCACGTTGAAGACAGTGACTGCAGCGAACTGCAACTGTGTGATTGTGAACGGAAATGAAGTAAGGCAGTAACTGAAAACTCTCTTTCCAAATCTGTGTGGACAACTCACTACAACAGTTACAAGTACAGAGGAGGTAGACTGCTTGCTGAGGCATTATGTAAATGTTTGATAAAAATGTGATGTTTTGAATGTAATTATTGATGTTCAACTCACTCTTCTGTCTCCTCTGCCTGAGTGAAACCATCTCATAGAGATCTCTCTCTATCAGCCCGTCTCCCTCCTTCTCATCCAGCCATTTACAACATGGGAAGGTCTGCTCTATCCCTGTGAATGGACAGTACACCACCGCCTGTGAAAAAAAGATCAATTCAGCTGAATTAACTCACAGTAAATTACCAGATTGCAGTGCCTATATGAGCACGTTCATGTTCATTCACCTTATCGCAGTACCACCCAGAACTGACTCCGTCATTGTCGTGTCCAATGGTGACTCTGCTGAGGGGACTGAGGAGTGCAGAAATCTCAACATTAAAGATGTCTGTCAGGCCCCGCTCAAATTTTCCTCCCACCAAAAACACCTGAATCATAAACATTGAGGAAAAGACTTAATCATATTCATATTCAGTTGTCTGAATTCAAATGAATCCGCTTCATTTTACAATGTAAATGCAGACTGTGAAATTGGTTTGAAAGGAATATTTTCATTTGCAGCATGTGTGGATATGGGTCTTTGTTCATGAATTCTGTGCATTGTGTTACATGAAAACAAATTTATTGTTAGAGTGAGTACTCAAGGAGTACTCTAGGACAGGCAAAGAAAAGCACATAAAGAAATAAAGATGCACCTAAACTTCCCACACTTTGCTGGAAGAGTTACTTTTAGTTAATGCAGTACGAAAACATCTTCTGAAAACAAAAAAACCTACCAGAACAAACATTTCTTATTGTTACAGACAGCCATTCCTTCTCTAAATTAAGTCCAAGGTCTTTATCTACTTGAACTAACTCACTACAACTGCTGCAGCCATTGTTCTTTAAATGAAGTACAAGTTGCCTACTCTGTACGGTATCTTGTCATTACCTTGCCACTGTTCTTCATGCCTTTTGAGCCATGCATCACAATGTGGATCTTGGAGTTGGTCCCAGCACCTCGGATGTTTCCTGTCACAATCTGGACGTTGTATACAATACCTGGTGGGTACAGTTACATGTAAGGCTATCAGAGGCCCTGCCAGCGGGTCACTATGGTTCACAGCACACATACTCCCTCAAGGAGCTGAGCAGGAACAAGATCAACCAGATCCAAACATTGATAGTCTTACTCAAGAATTAATGATCACACAGCGAGCCTCTTGCAAGCAGTAAAGCAGTTTTTTGAGGCTCATAAAAACATTCCATCCTCACCTGTGGGCTGGCTCCCACCCACCAGAATGTCTCTCTGGATCTTCCCATCATCCTCATCAGTGGCAAACCAACGTTCGACTGGAAATTCATACAGTGTTTTGTTTCCCAGATCATCCACAATCACCTGTATGAAAATGAAAAATAGGACAATAAGAACATAATCATAACCAACATGTGATTATGTACATGTGCATGTATAATAATAATATAATAATACATCTGAACATCATCACAATCAATGTTAACTTGTACAGCAGCACAAACAACTGCATCTAAAATGTAAAGTAGACTCATTACTCTTGTCACTGCTGATCTTTGGTGTCAGTCTGTGCTGCAGTCACCAACAAATCAAGCAACTCATCTGTCTGTTTGCTGTAAGTCAATTCCTTAATGGGGTATGGTTTTCCTTTACACAGAGGGTAGAATGACGACATGTGTGCGTGTGTGTGTGTGTGTGTGTGTGTGTGTGTGTGTGTGTGTGCATCTGTTTGAATGAACTCATCTCTCAGATGTGAGCACTGTATGTGTTGCAGGAGCAGGGACACCAGTCTCAGATGAGAAGACCGAGTGGAACTAATAGGATCACACGTCTTAAGTACCTCTGCAGAGGCAGAACTGAGCAGAATGACGTAAAGTAAAGACTAGTTTTGTTTCAAGATACGGTACTGTAAAAGCCTGACGTTACACATGATGTAACAACTAAGAGGCACATGTTATTCTTTAGTTACCTCTGTGAAGTATTGATGAAAGGGCATTAATGTCATGTACTTCAAATAAAAAACTAAAGAAACACATCAAACATCTGTCTTGTCTGTATGTTTCTTACCTTGTCCACAAACCATCCTGCTGAAGAGCCTTTGTTATTATGGCCAATGGTGATCTTCCTCACTTTGCCCAAGTTTGGTGCTTCAATGGTGAACTTGTCCTCTGTGCCCTTTTCAAAGTTATCTTTGTCATTGTCAAGTCGCCTTTCACCTAAAATAACAAAACAAGTGGAAAAAAAAATTGAGTGCATTAAAACTGGCACTCGCTTTGGTTCATTTGGTTAAAGGTTTACTATTTGAGCACTTCCAATATGAGATAAACATGTGTTGCCTGTTGTGCTGCAATTTACCTGTGTCTCCAAACTCCCCAAAGATATTGATGAAGACGTCCGCATCTGTTCCGCTGCCTTTTATATCCGCGGTGAAAACACTCACTATATACTTATTATCTGGAAAATTAAGACCAAAGGTTTTGGGAGCAATTTAAAAACAAACTCTTATACAAAAACTTCAAAACAGTATGTTAACCACAAGTAACCACTGAATAAAAAAACTGTCATCTGTTCAGGCTGATGAACGGTATGCTACAAATACAAAAAAAAAGGTATTTGTTACATACAGCTGGGATTAAATGTGATAAACTTATAGGCTCTGTTTATACATACATTTGGGCATTTCCATGGGATCCATGGTACCCAGCAGGTCTCTGACATAAAGGCCATCTCCCTCCACTTTACTGAGCCAGTTGTTACAAGCAAAGTAGAACCTCAGGTGAGGCCTGATCACATCTGTCACCACCACTCTGTCCAGGAACCAGCTGGCGTTCATTCCAGTGTTGTCATGCTCAATCCTGAATTAACAGAAAAATCATTTCCAGGTAAAATAGGCCTCATTCTTCTTGTAAATGTATTGAAGGATGGAAAAGAAAATCTATTTCAATCTAATGCAAGGTCAGCAGTGTTTGGTCATGCTGGAACTAAAAGCTTTTCATACCATTTCCTGTGCTTTACTAAGAATTACTCACCAATGTGAAAAAACAGTCTTGTATTGAATCTAACATACCTTATCTTTTTTATAGATCCAACATTGTGAGTTCGAATTCTGAACACATCAGTTTTGGCCCTTTCAAATGCTGTGCGACTCCTGAAATCACAAAATGGTCAATAACATTCGAGAGCCATCCTAAATTTCACCCTGTTTTCACACATTAAACTATTGACTACAAAATAAATGCAAAAAGAATTAAATGAAAAAATGTTAAGTAAATTGAGGAAAATAAAGTATTCCCCGTTCACTCCTGATACATAATGAAACATCATCATCACAAAATCATGCAGAAAAATTCATGCAAGCAAAATGATTGTAGTAAACACCAAAACCAGGGCACACAGTTTCACCACCACAACTGTGTTAAGATATAAATACCTCTTTTCTGTGCTGTTGAAGAGGAGGGAAAAAAAACAGACCGTTTTAGTTCAAGCACAAGAACCTGCTCAATCAAATATGAGGTCTAACTGACTAAGGTTGTGACTAAGGCGTCTGGCTAGACCAGTGTAATAAATAAGTTAAATCTTTGCTCTCTGATCTTTTAAGAGGACTTACTTGCTAGCCAGGTGGACTTTGGGAGTGATGCCATACTCTCCAAACAGAGTGATAAACACGTTGGCGTCAGTGCCTGCTCCTCTCTCATCACCAGTGATGGTCACCACCTCATACACTGGAAGGTTCAGTGATACAAAAGGAAGTGTGTTTTAGCAGGAAGATGCACTGTATGATTACAACAGGTATCGCACCTTCATACATGAAGCTGAACAGGTGCAGCAAAAAAAACGGTAATAGTGCAGTCTGTACATGCCCATGAGAGGTTTTATCAGGTGAAGTAAATGAAAACACCTGTGTGGGTGGGTGATGGGCTTTAAATCATGATTTATTCAGCAATATTGAGTAAGAGCTGATATCATGGGTTGTTAAGGATTTTTATTCATGGGTTGGGGTCAGAAGAAATAGAATTTTTAATATCCTTTGTGCAGTAACAGTTTAATAACCATAAATGAGAGATACTGATAGTAATGTACTTTACAAAAAAACATAACATAACAAAACAGTTGTGAATATTTCTTACACACTGGACCTTTAAGGGTTGTCTAATTTTATTTTCTGAAAAACTAAAACATTCTCTGTTCCATTAAAAATGCAACTTCTAAATGGGCGTTGCAAAAATTAAGGAGAACTTGTCTGTGTATAGTTTAATTATGTTTATTACTACAGTAGGTTTAGTTATCTTTGATGTGTGTGAGTGTGAGGATCAGATACATGTTCAGTATGACCTTACAATCAACAGTGGGATCCAAAAGGGAACTTTAGAGGACTGTGAAGCTACGATGTGGAACCACCCTGTGTAAACATTACTGTGTAACAGGTGTCATATATCTGTAGGTTGAAGATAACATACAGACAATACATGGATACCACTTCACTTGGTGTAAAGTTACCATGAATATCAAACCAACATATGGACACATTAGTGCTGAGTGACTCAAATTCCTGGAATTACAATTAAGGATTCACCTCGCCTCAGATGTCTTTCCTCAAACAAGACTTACATCAAATTAATGACATAATAACATGCTCTCTCTATAAAGAGTATTTTAATTCTGTAACTTCCACAGCTTGTCTTTTGTGCATTTTACAGTTTGAGATAAACGTTTTGCAGTTACCTTTCTTTTTGTGGTACT
This sequence comes from Argyrosomus regius, assembly GCA_946959425.1. NCBI lineage: Eukaryota > Metazoa > Chordata > Actinopteri > Sciaenidae > Argyrosomus > Argyrosomus regius. Next base: position 18,280,227 of record OX336890.1, read on the forward strand.
CATCCTCGTAGTTCTCCACCATTTCTGACTCATAGTTGCGAAGCTCTTTCTCATAGATCGCAACATAATTTTCGACCTTCTTCTTCTTGCCTTTTGTCTTCTTGGTGTCTTCATCACTATCATCCCTCACTGAACCTTTCTTCTTGTTCTTCTTTTTCTTTTTCCCTTCATCTTCATCAGTTTCTTCGTCGGAGTCCCTCTTGGATTTTTTGTCTTTTTTATCCTTTCCCATCTTGTCTTTGACTGAGGACTTCTTTGATCCTGTCTTAGTGGTCTCAATCACATCCGGGAGTTTTTCTCCTCTCTTTTTACTCCTGGAGTCACTGTTGTTATCCTCATTATCAGTATTCTGTGAGTCGTTGCTCAACTCATCCTCGCTCTCCTCTTTGCTTTTCTTCTTCTTCTTGACCTTTTCTTTATTTTTCCCTTTTTTCTCAGTGCTCCTCACATCAGGCCCTGATGTGTCAGAATTGTATCCTTCTTCATCGCTGTCTTTAAACTTCTTCTTCTTCTTCTTCTTCAATCTCCCAGCATCCTCTGACTCACTAACCTGCTTACCTTTCTTTTTGGGCTTTGGTTCCTGATCCTCTGAGTCCTCGTCCTCGTCATCCACATCTTTGGTTTCTTCCTCTGCGCTCTGTCTTGTTTTTTTCTTTTTTGTGGGCATCTTTAATTTATTTACTACCGTCCTTGTAACTGTAACCGATTCCTGTGTGTTCCGGTGAAACTTGATTAAACTGACCCGTGAGTCTGCTGGAGTGACCTGCTGGCAGTTAAAACTCACAGATGGCTGTTTGGCATGAGGCTGGGGAAGCCCCTCTCTGCTGGTTATCCTGACCTACAACAGCAGCAGATTCTCTGACCTCATTAAAAATGATTATCTGCCTGTTGTCACCTGACCAGAGGAAGAAACCCTCCCTGGGAGTAAAGAGCTTCTAGAAAATTCCAGAAAGGTGTTGCAGGATTTCCCCTTTCACACAGTAAAACTTCGAGCTGTCTACCTAAAAGAAACTTTATTGGATACTTCTTTATATGTACGTCTGAGTGATAATGAACAGAATAAAAGTAAAAGTACATGTAAACACAACTAGGGGCTGCAGCTGATTATGATGACATCTAAACAAGCCAATTAAAAATGTAAAATCTCTCCTCAGTTTAAGCAATCATCATGTTTTAATCATATCACTGTCTGTGTATGAGGGCACATGTGAACTGAGTGACTTGGCCCCTGTGAAGGAGGACAGCAAAGTAAACCTACAGAAAACACGACCCAGCTCTTATGTTTGTTTTGTTAATCAGTTAGCAATGAGCTACATACTAACACATCCAACTGGCACAACAGTGGCATCACCCAGTAAGTAATCTTTCGGCCCATCTTTAACTGTGGTTTCATCTCCACCATCTCCTATCTCTGATGCTTGGCTTTCTTCACCAACTAACCATTTATAATTAACTATGTTGGATCTTTGCTGTTTTTAGCTAGCAGGTAGTATACTCTTGTTATCTGACCTAAACAGCTTGCATTAATTAGCCCAGTTTGTCACACCTTGTATTTCACTCCATGATTCCATCTCTTGTGCCAACTCTAGTGGAAAAGTCAAAACTTCAATGGCGTTTTGTGATTTCACAAATTACTACTATATAGGAATACGACATTTTCCTGCAACATTTTCACACACTGGGACTTATTCACTAATATATGTGTCAAAATATTACTTAGATGCAAAATCACAGTTGGTTTCATGAAACGTGCACTGGCCAATTTTGATCTTAATTAAATTAATGATGTCTGTGGGGCTACACAGGGTCAAGCATATGTCTTGAGGTCACTGTAGGGAGAGTGTTAGGTCCTTTCTTAGGTTGTAAGAGGACACTGACCTCTCTCCCTGAGTGACACACAGAGCAGCTGTATGTTTGTGTTTAGGAAAGCAGATGCCTTTCTGATCATTACTATGGTAACTGAGGTCAGAGGATAGGGCTGTCTCACTTCATAGGCGCAACAGATAGGTAGATAGAAGCCTCTACAGAGCCATATAACAATGTTAGACCAAGGGTAAACATATTTCCTTGTTTGTAGACTAATTATCAAATCAAATACCTGATGCAGTAAATACAGTGAGTATGACGAGCCAATGAGGACAGCTTCTTTGGAACTAAGGCGGCATGCATGTTGATAAACCTTCCTTTCTCCATGAGAAAGCTTCAATAAACCTTTCGGTATAAAACATCTTGCACTCCTGTGCACATTCTCTCCACTTACTGAACTGACCATGGATGAACAGATAGCATATAAAAGATAAATAAAAAACAAAAATAAACAATGATAATATTAAATAAAATAAGCCTGAATACATGGGTTTATGTTTAAAAATACCGATATTTTTATTAAATATTATTGTCTATAAAAGCTTTTCTTAATGAATGTGTTTACATTTTCTTAGACAGCCAGGTCTTCATCGTTTCTGCATGCAAATGGCCTGAGGACGTTCTCAATTTGTTTGCAGATTAAGAAAAAATATTGATAAATCGCGGATTTGTGCGTACACATTGTATGGATATATAAGGCCCATTGTGTGGGCCAATTTGTATTCCAACATACTGTAGGTTTTAGTCACTGTTCTGGCCAAGCAGACAAATGTAAAGTCACGAAAATACCTTCAATTATGTAGATTACCCCTCATGATAAACACGGAGTAACATGAGCAGTTAGTCAGGGCGGTGAGAGTCAAAAACAGGAAACTTCCATCAACTAAAACATGGTTCGTGGCGCAGGGCACTTGTTTGAGCAGACTATTTATTGGACCACATCTGGTGTATTGCACTGCCCCCTCGTGGTTGTACCTATGACACAACTCCTGCTTCTCCATCTTCTCCCATTGCTGCTTTGGGTGCTGTTTGACCTTTTCTTAACCAGTGGAGGAGGAAGTATCCAGATCTCATTATGCAGAAAGGCATATGATACATTATGTGCACATTATTTTAATGTTGCAGCTGGTAAAGGATGGGACTCATTTTTATTTATTATTTAAGGTATTACATAAATTGCTTGTAAATTTCACCCTGGGCATCTATAGAGTACATAATTTATGTGTTGATTTTATATATTATATTTTAAATCTGAATCTTGAACGTGACCAGTAACAGAAGTTGTCAGATAAATGTAGTGTAGTAAAAACTACAATATTTTTTTTAGTTTTTATTAGTAAGAATTAAGAAAGTAACAAAATGGAAATACAAGTACCTCAAAATTATGCTTAAGTACAGTATTTGAGTAAATGTACTTAGTTACTTACCACCACTGCTTTTACTTAATGTCAGTTACTGTAAGTTTAAGGTAGTTACTATATTTTACTTTGCTTGGTTCAGTATTTCTTGTGTGTAAAAGTAGCAGCCTTAGGATCTGGGTCTTTCTGTTGGTGTGTTCTGCAGCTTTACTTTGGTTAAATATTATTAAACTATTGACATATTACACCTTTGTCATTAGTATTATAAAAATATATTGCTTATGCATGCCCAAAATATATCAGGTTACTTGTATTGAAATGTATTGTATTGGATAAACCTTCCACTTCTTCTCCTATGTATGTAAACTGAGAATGTCTATAGTCTGGGTCACTGCACGGGGGGCACCAAATTACTGTTTGAAATGTTTTATATTTAAAAAAAAATCACATTTAATTCACATTAAATTCACATTAAAAATAATGACGATAAGCTGCCCATAAATCGTTGTGCAATAATGTGAGCAAGCTCACTAAGTTATGAGTCTGTACCATACACAGATTCAGTTAAGCTTGTAAGGATTCACTAATGGTCACTTTATATTCATTCCAAAAAAAGTCTGACATAGGCAATCTTGGGAGATAAAACATTGAAATGTTGTCACATTGGTCAGTTTCTAATGCTCCTGTATTGTTCTTATTTAGTGGTCTTCTGTGGTTTTTAGACCTTACTTATTAAATTGTAAATACTCTAAAACAACCAAGAAAATGACTAATAATTGCATTTGTGACAAAACCAGCAATAAATTGCAACACAGAGGCACCTGTTTTATTGTATAGCAATTTTTTTTAAGGTTTCTCTGGAAACAGCACAGTGCGATAATGATGATGATGATGTATTTATCCAATATTCCAGATTTTGTATATAATTAGCTGTTTTGGTTCTGTTGTTGGTTTTTTTAAGTAACCTGTGGATAATAAAACTAATGCTCTTTAACAAGGATTCTTCATTTCACCCTCTGTTCTTTCTCAATGAAGAACAAGTGTGAGTCCAAGGCACAGGACAAGAATCAAACATTGTAGCAGAATAAGCCTTTTAAATATGTTGTAAATCATATTTAAAAGGCTTATGGTTTATGTGATGCTATTTTCCATATTCCTGGTGACCCTGGATTCATTCCTTTACAAAGTTATGTCATAGATATTCTGAAGTACAGTTACAACCTGTGTGATCAAAGATGTGATCATCTTCTTAATCCTCTCATTTTTGGTGGTTTTCTCTGATATGTGGAAATACTTCACATGATGATTCACATGAACCCAACAACACTGCTTTTAAAGAAAATCTCACAATTCATAGTATCACTTTAAATGTCTGAGTGTTTTATTTATTGCAACATTAATTCAGTTGAGATAAGAAAGTAAAGTGACAAAGTGCTCAGTGGACTGATTTCTTTATGTGCTTTTGTTTACATCCTCCTTCAGGGGCCTCAGTACACGGTGAACAGCAGCATCTCAGGTGGTGGAGAGACAAAAATATGATAAATTATTGTTGTAAGACAGACAAATAATCACTGAATTATTAAATAAGTCATATATGATTCACAATAACATAAATTCAAAATCGTACAGTTACATAGTTACCTTGGTTCTCTGAGTAAAGAGACTATATCTCCCCTGCGTGTCAGGGTACGTGGATACTTCTTTAGGACACACCAACTTGCTCGGTCACGCCTTCTGGTTTACCTATGAAGCACCTGTTCTGGCGACATACCAACCAGGTCAAGTCCTGGCAAGACGCAAAGGAAAAGGACGAGAGGCAGTCTTCCTGACAGCTTGTGTGCGCTGGATGTGCTCTGTCAAGGCCCTGCATAGGCTGATGCTGCTCGGTCCCCTATCTCCACCAGAAGAGGAGAGTGACCGCAACTCAACCGAGTGCGACGGAACTTAAACTTCAGCCTTTTTTTTTTTTTTTTTTCATTTTATGGTTAGGTTACTTGGGGTGGAGGCTGCAGTAGTGGTACAGCAGTCTGTAGTCACTTGGAACTGACATCTGTTGTATAGTGCCTTCAATAGGCTGCACCAGGTGAAGACTTTAACATCCTCCAGCCAAACAGAAAGTATTTTTGACCCTTGTGCCTGCCCTTTTATAAATAATTATTTTTGCACATTGTAATAACTTAGCTGACATGTTTATGATAAATCAAAAGAGAAGCTGAAGTGGATGCATGCTGGGTTTTTTCAGGAGACAGGGCCACAATTGGCACAGTGCCAGAAAGGGGAAAGATAAATGTGACTATGTAGCACTTTTAACACATGTTTATTTCTGCTGTGAACTTGGTCATGTTAATATGGGCACTTATGGAGGTTGAAATGTTGTAGCCAGAAGTTTTTTGCACCTCTGCATTGGCTTCATTTCGAAGCCACGGAAGTTGCCAATTGGCAGTTTTTTTACATTTTGAGGTAAGCCAACGAAAATTGGTCTGTACAATTGAGAAAAATCTTCTGCAGGTTTGTGATTTTGTGCGTAAGCTTCATTAAGGCCAGCAGAGGGAGACTGCTTCTTTTACATTTGGATTCAAAGTGTGTGTTATTGCATTCATCCAACAGAGGATGAGCACCAGTTGCATCATTCAGACCAGTTTTATCAAAAGCACCCAAGCTGGTTCCAGTATTTTCACCAAAAGCCTATTTCTTCTCAGCTGATGAAACTCTTCCATGCAAGTCTAAACACAAAACATTCAACAAGAATAAAAATAAAAATACCGTAGACAAGCGACTGAATACATTTGAAAACTCTTTGTGGTTTCTGAAGCGTTTTTTAAACACAGAATACAATGGTAGAAGATATGGAAATTGTGACTACAGTTCACTGCAAAATAAGGCTTCACCCTTTTATTCTTTTTCTGTCTGGGCAAGTGTTTTTGTCTCCACGTTCAGCAATGTTTCCTTTGGCTCTTCAGCAGACATTTTGCCTGGCATGATGTATTCAGCCACAATGAATCCCTGCATGCTCTTCCTCTTCCTTGTCCTCATCTTCCTCCTTCTGTTTCCCTCACCCTTCCTCTCCCTCTCCCTTTCTGTCTTTGCCTGTCTCTTTGCAGTGCTACATTACTACTAATTTGTCCACTCAGTTTTAATTTGGAACAATTTATCTGGTAATGTTTGCACCTGTGAGGGCCACTGTGGCCAAGTGTAGTGTTTTATTACCGGTATGTTGTAACTTATGATTAAAGTCTGATTCAAGAGCCAGAAATGTTTAAGTGTTTTTGCAGATTGTGGTTAAGTGTGGTTCCTCAGTTTTGGGTCATTTCATGTGTCAAATTCCTCTGTTACTGTTATTTTTATTCGCCTAAAACTGCCTTAAGTTGTTGCTGTTTAGTTATGTTATCACAATGCACACAAGAAACTGATCCTTTAACTGTTTTTGCAGACGTGTTTGGATTCCAAAGAGTAGATTAAAATGGATCACCAAATCAATTTGGAGACACAGCTGTTATATAACATGACAAAACCTGTTAGACTAAAGGCAGTAATGAGTCTCAAACCTGTTGAGGTGAAAAAGGGAGAACAGCTGATGCCCACTGCCCTGTTCTGTAACCTCTCTTGTGGACACAAGTTAGGTCAGGAGATCGACATGTTTGGAAGATGCATATCAGGGATGCATGCAGGAAAAGGACCTCCATCAAGTCTTTGGAGATGTTTTTTCCTTTCAGATTTCAGATTCTAAGGAAACATTTTAGACTACAGAAGAGCAGATAGGCTGTCGTGGGTGTAAGTGTCCATAGGGGATAGATACTGGACGTCATTTGCAAAATTTATCTTTCATTTCTTTGAACATTGATTCAAAGGATTGGAATCTCAAAGCTTGAGATGAACTCGTTATCATTGTAGATTGTTCAGCCAACTAAAGGCCGCTGATAACACTCAAACTATTTTTGTCCTTTCCTTTTCGGTTCACTAAAATCATCTGTAAGTTACCACAGGGAAACCTACACCAAAATGTTTACAGGTTCACTGATTTTGTGGACATTATAAAAGTTATTTTGTGTAATTTTAAAGGTAAAATGTGTAAGATTTAGGGGGCTTTACTGTCTGTAGAAATGAAATATAAACCCATAACAATGTATTCATTACTGTATAATCACCTAAAGAAAAACAATCTTTATGTTTTTGTTACCTTAGAATGAGCTTTTTAAATAAACCTCTGATAAATAAAAAGTAGTTCAAAATGTCTTTAACTACATGCAGGAAAAACATTTAAAACAAATAAACAACTTAAACGATTTCTGTTACAAGCCAACAATTAATAAAAATAAAATACAATTAAACATATAAGATTCAATAAAATTATGTTAGAGGACCAAAAAGATTACAAAGATGAGTCTGTTTGTTCAACAAAAATAAGTGTGTAAGTGAGTCATAAGATGTTGCAGAGTTGATGAATATTATGGGTTGATAGCAATCGAGGGGCAATATGTTAGATTAATACCACTTGTTGTGAGTCACTTCTTCTTTGTTCTCATGTTGGACTTCTTCTCTCAGTCCAACATGAGTACAAAGAAGTAAAGAAAAGGGCAGAGGGGGTGGGATAAAGTTGCTGTTAGCCAACAGGGACTGCTCCTGCTTCAGCAGCTCTGGAAAGAGATGGTAGGGGCAGAGCCACGTCAGATTCTGTTCTGACCCGAAGCCATTTAGGGAAGAGAGCTCAGTTTATTTTTTTTAACCTTTGGGATTAAAAAGTGGTTTTATCGTCACTCTCAACCTGTCTGCTTAAGCATTTCAAAAGTTGTTTGCTTGTCAACTTGCAGACTTTTACAAATTGCCATAATGATGTAGTCATTTTGATGTCTTTTCGATCCAGTAATTGTAATCAAAACACAGCAAAATCTGTTTATTCTGAGTTCATGCTGCAGTGGGTTCACGGCGGTTCATAGTTACTCACGTGAATAACCACAAATAACTACTTGGCATTACTGTTTGGAAAGTTCACTTTACATTTGCGGAAATTGCAAGATTTATTGCTTGTCTGACTGAAAGCAAGCTTGAAGAGTGTCATCGCATTGAGGATTTAAGGAGGTGAAATGCTGCCTGCTGGTTTTTTAGAGCATGTGGTCAGGAATTACAAATCTTTAAAAGTCCGAATCAGCAGTCTACTAAACCATTTAGACCAAAGAGCTTATCCTAAAAATCACACCTATGAACAATTTAGAGTCTCTAATAAACTTGAAAAGAAGATGAAAAAAGAAGCACTAACATGTCAAGAGGGGTAAGCAGGTATAAATAAATGTACAATCTGTTTTATAAATGATAAGAGCTGTACAGTCTTGTGCAGGAATGTGCAAAGTATTCACCAGGTAATGTGCATAAATTCACAGTATGCAGAACATTTTAGAGAGTTAAGTTTTCTGTATCTGAAATTAACTGAACTAACTGACTCTGATTTTAGAGATATAAACATCAAATAATGATGTAAACTCCAATGGGAGGTTGACATGAGGTTGTCCTCTACATTTGAAGCTGACTTCAGATACTTTCATAGCTTTTAGATTATAAGCTTAATTGGTTTCCCAAAGCTATAAATGTTTATTTTCTATCCCATCCAGAAGGAACTTCATGATAACATAGCTGCGGCTACGCGACACAAAAGACACTCGGCAAGGATTCTCAAAACAAACACGGTGGAGGGTCTTACAGTTCACAAAGGATGCACAGGAGGAAATGAAGAGGAAATAGATTGTCACAGCAGGATACGTGAGGAAAACAGTCACTGTCATGTTGCTCTGCCAAAAGTCCATGATTGTGGTCAAATTATGTTATGACAAAGGGATAAGATCGTGGTGAAACCTAAACACTGATTTATTTGACAGGGCCAAGGTGGTTCATCCCTGATCACAGTGAGTTATGTGGTGCTTATGTAACACAGAAAGAGGTCATCGTTAATATTAAATCTGTGGTCAACAGGTGACATTGTGAAAAGAGAGTGAGAACTTATTTAAGGTGCTGTGTCAGCATGAATCTTCCCTGCAGAAGTGCCCTTGAGCAAGGCACCAAGGTCACAAAACCACAGACATATCTTTCTTCAGTCTCAGCTCTCACTTGAACAATTTTGAAACATAGGTCTGGTGCGGTCCTGCAACTTGTGACCATCAGTAGCCACTGCGAATAAAAGCCTCTCTGTGAAGTGGTAGCAGATAAAACTTTACAAAGGCATGATAACACCCCTTCATGGGAACGTTGTTGTTTTTTTTTACAGCATACCACGATAAGACCCTAATTTGTACTTCTCATTTCTCTGCAGAAAACATTTGTTTTACATCTGGCAAATATTATTTTTTACAACATTGATAAAAAATTTAGATTTTACACTTTGCGAAAGGCTAATAACAGTACCATGTGTGTATGTCCACTAAGTACAACATGTTAGCAAATTGCATTAACATTGGACAGCAAAGCAAACTAATTTCTAACTGTAGCCAAGGCAGAGGCCAGGAGATGACAGGGGTTATCACTGTGTAGCCTGTGATTTGTTTAATGAAAATATATCAAAATATCTGAACAATACTAAGCATCATTTCTTAAGAAAGTTTTGCAGACCTCAGAAAATTTCTTTCCTCAGACATTTTAATAAAGGAACAATCAAAACTAAAAGAATGACCCATCAGAATACTTACCTATTCTAACCCTAACCCTTTTTAATGATACTTTAAAATGTTTCTTTAACCTGACAAGAGGTCTAGTCAGCCAGAGGAATTGGACACACCTATGTAGGTGTTCAGAGCCTTTAAAAACGTTTGTTTTTTGATCATTGAAAAGTAGGACTGCTTCACAAACATTATTGACTTAAACAAAAAATTTAAGCAACAGAAAATAATAAGTTTGGCTGCCCCAGTACCTCATCTGGTAGAGTATGTGCCCCATGTACCAAGGGTAAGTCCTTACCGCAGCAGCCTGTGTTCGGTTCCAACCTGTGGCCCTTTGCTGCGTGTCTTCTCTGACCCATCTTCCTGCCTATCTACAGATGTACTATCAGATAAAGATGGCCTGTTCAATCAGGGAGCAAGTGTAGCCTCAAATCCTGTACTTTGAATTTATAATGTTGACAATTACATCACAATGCTTGCAAACCTCTCATGCAATTTTGGTTGCTTGAATTGCCACCATAGCAAATACTTTAAAGTGGAAAGTATCAGTGCAAAATGTCACTAAAAACTTGGCTTGACCAGCCAAAATAAAAAGAATGCAAACTTGTTAGTGTCAGTGCTCGACCCCAGTTAGACTGATATCATGGCCTTTGAAGCAGAGATTCGTATAAGCTTTAGTATCTATTTCAAACTTCTATTTCATCACCGTCTTTCAACCTTCAGTGTGAACTTCCTGTTATGTTTTAGTTTCTAATTAAACTGATAAAGATATGGGCACTTCAAGGGAATACATTTCTCAAAAGCCCTATGCCTGCAGTCCCAGTGTAAAAGTGGAGTTAGGACAGATTGGCACCATAATGCCTAAACCTTTTTTTTCACTCTGTGAGATGATTTTTATCACTAAAGGCTGTCCCTGGTGAAGCATTTCAGAAACCAACAATATATTTTGTCCCTTGATTTAGATCTTGGCTATCCTTATCCACACTCTCATCATAATTTTGTGTGATTCATATACAGAATTTGCCACAACTTGAGTCACAAGTTCCTGCAAGTGCACTCTTTGCATGTCTAATACTGCTGCTGCAAAGATCATTTTTTAAGTCTGCTACTTGAAAACAGTCTGCATCTTGTCAGTTATGCCTCTGAGCTAATAGCATGCATGGGAACCTCTTGTGAAAGGTACAGTATACTGGATACACATGATTTAGTGGAGGGGTCATTTAGGCTACCGAGATAAAACAACAGCACCAGGCCATAAATCAGATACTTCATGTCAGCCTGAAATGTTTTATGAACTCATTGACTTCAAAAGGGCAAGAAATGAGTGGGACCATTGAGCTTCTGTGTATTTAATAAGCAGATCATTCAGAATATTCTGCCTGCTATTAATCATAAAAATGTGTGTTTTTGCATGCTTCAATAGGTGTTTAAAAAGGCATTGTCTGTACAGCTCAGGTTTCTTCCACTTGTGATTCTTGAGTTCAGTTCCTTGCATCTCACCAAAGGCAATGAGACGCCGTCCTCATTTCCACTCCCCAGACCAGGGCCACTAATTGTCGTGTGGCATGGATCTTCATGAATGTAAGTGCTTTACCAGTGCTTTACTGGGAACAGAGAACAAGTGTGCGTACTTTCAAACACTATATCAGATGTCGCCTCCTAGAGCACTTTCAGCAGGCAAGAAAGCACCAAAGATGTCACAATTTGAAGAAGTGCAGATGTGGAGTGAAGTCTGTTTCTGTTACACTCTGTACCACCCGTACATATATTTCCCAGATACAACAATTTCCCTATAAGGAAAAGTGAGACTTGCATGATTTTTCCCTTAAAGCAACTTCGAAATAAATTAATTATGTCTGACATATGTTGTCTCCAATATAGACTGCACCTTTTTTTATCACCTCCCTGTATCATACTCTGTTCCATATAATGCTCTCCCACGAGCAGAAACAGGCTTTGTGAGATAAACAGACTGACTCATTTCATTCTGAAAAGGTACAAATTATTTCCCAGAAATAAAATGAAACGGGATCCACAAATAAATCAGCCTGAATATGCTCTGTCAGATCAAAGTGCTGTTGTCTGAAGTGTTTATGTTTTGTTCAACAAATAACAGGAATGTTGAGAAGAGGACATCGCAAACCTGCTCTAGAACACTGATCAATGACTGTTAACTGATTAGTACCGACACAAGTCTCTAATTAAGTATTAGTGAGATTAAGTGTACTGCTGCTCTAACAGCTGGTGCAAATTTACTTGTATTCATGTGTTTTATTAAACTACCTCAGCATCAGATATGGGTTAGAATTTGTTATAAATTGTTTATTTCACTGCTGTTTGTCCAGCCTGATTTAAGAACCTGAACTGTCTTTTCCAATTACTAAAAGGTGCACAATCGGGTAGTGACTAACTTGTTTCAGATAAACAATTAAAGGTGCAGTAAGATATGAGGCTTCTATTTTCAGAGTAAGGCAGACATGGAATATAATATTCATAACTATGTTTCCATGTACATATAATCACCTGAAAATAAGAATCTTTTTGTATTTCTTACTTTAAAATGAGTCCTTTATATCTATAGTGGGAACGGGTCCTCTTTCACAGAGGCCACCATGTTGAAACACCGTGTTTCTACAGTAGCCCACAACAGAAAAACTAAATACTGACTCTAGACACGGCCTTTCAAGTGTTATCTTTACTTTACACTAGGAAGGCATGGGTGATGTGAGGAGATTGCAATGCAGCGATTACACCACTAGATGCAACTCCTACACACTGGACTGATAAACATAAGAAGCTTTGAATGTCATGTATACAGTCTGTACAACTAACAGTACATTTGTGACAGTTTTTCTGGTAAAAACTTGACCTGAAAATGACTCTACACTTTACACATGCTTTTAAAGACCCTATGATTTACTTCCTGCTCATATAACATGTGATTAATGATTTGGTTTGATACATTAGTCACTGCTAACGCAGGCACGCAGAGAAGCTGAGCTTGAGTTATGAGGTGCTGAGATCTTAAAACACATCAGGATGTAAGCAGCATTAAAGCCATCGATATTGTTTCAGAGCACCATCTGTAAGAAAACCTCAAAGTGAGTCGCAGTAATGCGATTCCCAGGCATAGCAGCAGCTAAACCTACAGTATATGGAGAAGCACTGTGGTCAAGTTAACCTGTTTTGAAACAGATTATTAATGGTGCGGAGAAAGGGAAATTCTACTCAGCATGTAATAAATGATTGCATGGGGTAATGATTATTTGAGGAATGAAGGAGAAGCATAGGTAGCTGTAAAAAACCCCAAAACAAAACATGCTGAGTGCTCTGAGAATCACTGACTGAGGAGCAGAGTTGGCAGGGACAGCAGTGCGAGCTGGGAAACGGTGCTGGCTTCCAGTATGTGTGTGATCATATGACTTTCTGTTGGAACACCTCTCTGTGGACCTGAAACTGTACGGTTAAACAGTTTACTGTTACATTTTGTACTCAGATCTGATACAAACAAGGTTGCGTCTTTCTGATGTGGTGTTAACATGTCATTTAAAGATTAATGAAGTGCATGTATCTGTACACACTCTTGTCATAAGTTAGATGAGAAAATCAATACCACCCGCATGCGGTTTCCTGAAATTTGAAGGAATTACTGGAGCTGGCCAAGAAATAGTCTGGCACAATAGCAGCTGGAACATGATACAGTTTTTGTACAGCTTAAACAAACAAACAAGATAAAATGTCTAAATAAGTAAGCTTTAAGTAGCATATTGTTTCATTTAAGTTGCATGATCCCCTTCTTTTATGTTTTTATCATTCTTGTTTATCATATGATCTCTGATTTTGAACCCAGAGTGTGGGTGGTACACAGCAAATGCCAGCTGACTCATTGATTTCGAGTGTTAATGTTTCATTTGGACCTGTAGCCTATTTCCTCAGTAATACGTAGTTTGTACACACAATAAAAATATTATTTTCTTTGGAGGGTTATGGATAATACTGGGTGGATTATAAATCAGTGAACTGTAAACCACCTGAGATTATTTGACCTATTTGAACTGTGGAAAATGCTTTGATAAATGTGACACACACACATGCAGTGACTCACACACATCAGCATTATAACCAGATGCTGTAATGCATTCATTGTTACTGGATACACACATGCACACGCACACGATACACTTCCTGGAAAAAATTGCTTTGGTGCAGAATTGTTTTTTGTTTGAAAACAACTAATTCACCTACCATTAGAAATATGTTAAGACATGAAGAATACGTCTATTTAAATATCCATATGTCTCTGTCTGTTCGGCTTGTTGTCTGACAGGTCATCTCGTGTGGTTAAGTTTTTCCTAGTGGCTTGGGCTTTATATAACAGCAGAGATCAAAGCTACCAATTAGCTGCTGATTTCATGGGAACTTTGCTGGTGTATATAATTCTGCTTTAAAATCTTTGAAATAAGTCGCTCTACATATACTGTATATTTGTGTGGGATTTAACAGAGTCAGGAGGGTGATTAATTCCTAGCCTGGAGCTGTTCACATTGCTGTCCTCTGTACCAGACTGAACACACCAGGCCAGGCTGCAACAAGTTAGCAGATTCAAACATAGATGTCATAATAAAGCATGAGTTTATCTGTTTCACTAATTTTGGATTTTGTTGCAGTGTTGTGGCCATGTCTCAGATTTCCAACTACAATTAAACCTCACCAAATAGTTGATTAAAATGCGGTATATTTGAATGAATGGGTGTCCGCTGCCTCTCGGCCAGTGTCAGAATGGACGGATGGACGGACAGACGGATGGTATATAGTTAATGGTAAGACATGATAACAAGAACACACAATTGTGCTGTAGCTAATTTTTGCCCTATTGGGTTGCAGTTAAAGTTAACCCAAATCACAAAAATCATGTTTCTTATTTACTTGTAGTTATGTCTACACATTCCAAGTGTTGAGATATTGGCTCTGACATTTCTGTAGTGACCTTAAAGGATTTCCAAAAAGTTGGGATGCTGTGTAAAACATAAATGAAAACAGGAATAGATTTTTTTTTTGTGTGTGTGTAAAATATACACACATTTTGATTTTGATCCCTTCTGTTTTTATTTACATTTTATACAGCATCCAAACTTTTTTGGGAAATCTGGGTTGTATTTCCATCAAGTAAAAATTGTCAAAGTCTGTGCAGCATCGACCATGATATACTGGATCATGGTCCAAAAATAAGGATCCAATAACTTTTCCATAATGCAACTCAGTAGCATTCTTCATCAGCCTTTCTCTGCCTGGTAAGATGCCCAGATATGTTGTCAGACTTCAGATCTCTCTAGATTTAGAGTAAACATTGTACAACTTCAGAAACTGGTACAGACTGAGTAGCAGTCTTTGTGATGAGTAAACTGATCTTCATGTGTGGAGCTTGTTATGAAAATGCCACAGACCTGGTTGATCTGGATAGTCGACAGACGTCACTAGTTTCTACAAAAAAATAAAAATAAAAAAATAACTGGGTAACAGCAGCAGAAAAACATAAAACCATCTTCTTGTTATGTGAGAAAATATATTTTTGTTATTTATGTGAACCAGCGTTCAAACATATCACCAAACAAGGCCTCATTGTCCTGATAGTACTTTAGCACTAAGATCATATTGCTTCATGAGACAAAGGAGGATCTTTGCACTATTGTGAGAAAAAAACACTGCTGGGAATCATGTTTTCTTACATTTCATTCCTTATTTTCCATCACGCAAAGGAAAGACGCACAGGTTCTTCTACTACCGTAAGACATAAGTTTATCAGCTCCTGCATCATTTCTGCTTTGGTTCTGGCATATTTACAGACTGGGATTGTCTAGTGTCCTTTTCAACTGGGGGTGACAGCAGACGTGGAGGAGCAGCAGGTGTTTTCTGCTGTTTATCAATGAGCACAGAGGGGACAGGGTGCGTCACTGAAGGACCCTGCTGATGTAAAGCAGCTTCAAAGGTTTCCTCCACTGAGGTACCCGCATTCATGTCAAATTGCATATGACTGAGGATCCTCTTATCCAGTCTTAACATATCCAACCAAATAGCCCCTATTTACTAGATAAGACTTGCATTAGACTTGTTCAAAGAGGTTAGAGAGGCTGTTCTGCAGATCATTTGTTCTGGATGTGAATGTACACCTGTTCACATAGATGGTAAATATCAGCGTCATTGGTTGTCCATTTATACATTTAATTAGGTACGGCAGACTCTGGCGAGAACAAAGAGGATCAAATTGCTGAGAGGTGAAGGGTTTGTTCTATGCATCAGTGTGTCCCACTACTGTTCAACCTCATTTTTTAGAGTTTAATTTAATTAATGTGTGTTGTTCCCAGAGTCTGGAGGATACTCTGACACTCGGTCTTTTAGGCGTCTCGGAAACGTGTTTGCTTAAGCAACTGCATTGCTTGTTTAAGCTTAATTGAAATGAACTGGAGCCTTAGATTGTGTTTATTGTTTCAGGAAAGAAGCTCTCTCGACCAGGTCTACTTCCTGAGACCCTGAATTTTTTTCTTTTTTCTATCAGACTAAACCTCTCTCTGATTTTCTCTGTTTGTGTGCGTGTCTGGCATTTGATACATGACCAAGATCAGGTTAGGGGGGTTGGAAAAGTGGTAGCCTGCTCTTCTGAAGGTCATTTGTCTGTGCTAATAGGGGTCATGAGATAGAAAATGAAAAAAAAATGAGTGTGAGAAACTTGGTGCTTACATTATTAACTTCCGCTTTATATTGACAGCATATGACGACATGTCAAAGGCCATGTTTGCTGTGAAATGATAACGTGAGTGTTAATTTACAGCTATTATAAAATATACACATTTATGTATTCCTGAACACACAGAAGTTTTCAGTTATTATCAGCTTGTTTCTTACAGATATAGAAAGTGGTACAACAGCAAATAAAAAAGCAATGTTGAACTTTATGCCTAGAGATTTAATTCTACATTACAATATAAAGAAAATACAAAATAAAGTGCATAATTTAACGACCGGATTAAAAAATAAATTAAAGACAATGTTTAATAGGCTCAAACTCTACCTTCATCTAACTATTATTACACTGTATAATTGTGAGGGGCGTGATCCTCAGTATTTATGTACATGAACAAGCTTGTCTAAAATTAACAGCAACAAGAGAAACAAGAAAAGCAAGAATGTAATCCGTGACATTAAGCAACAATCTGGAACCGATTTAATAACAGGGGTAAGGAGGTAGACTGTGTGCTTCAAAAGCTGCTGAAATTAAGACACAAAGCTTATTTGAGTGGAAAGGCTAAAAAAAAAAACAAGAGTTCAAAAGTTCGGTCTATTTTAAAGAGGTAAAAGAGCCGCTAAAGGTGTCAGACTAACGTTAAAGGGGGAATTCTGCCATTGGAA
The DNA here is from genome assembly GCA_946959425.1 of Argyrosomus regius. NCBI lineage: Eukaryota > Metazoa > Chordata > Actinopteri > Sciaenidae > Argyrosomus > Argyrosomus regius. Next base: position 18,297,496 of record OX336890.1, read on the forward strand.
CAAATGCAATGCAGAAAAGGAACCCAAAAATCTGAGTCATCTGTCCTTGTCTGACATAAGAATGACTTCTACAAAAATGGGTTTTTAAATTTAGTACTGTTGAATTACATAACCTCATATTTGCCTAATTGATACAAGAGCCAAAACAATTTGTCAAATCCTCGAAAACTATTTTGATCAACGATTCATTGTATGTGCTGCTTTCAAGCAAAACTGCCAAACACCTGCTGGTACCAGCTTCAGTGTTTAAGTTATTTCTGATTCTCTCTATATCATTGTGAACTGAATATATTTGCGTTTTGGACTGCTGCTTTGACAAAATCAACAATTGATTGAAGATGGCACCTTGAGTTTTGAGAAATTGATATTTTGACTAAACGATTCAGCAGTTAAGTGAGAAAGTCAGAAGAATCATTAGTTGCAGCCCTAACTGGTACAAAATATTTTGTAAATAAGCTGTCTAGTTATTTGAGCCTGAAAATAGTGCTTTATGAGCATGAGCATGTTAATACAGTACTCCTTTAGGGTGGACAATCCCCTTAGAGTAGTGATTAATAATTAGAACCTTCTCCTAGAGAAGAATATTTTTTTATAAACAATACTTTACACAACACTAATTTAGAACACTGATTTTTTTCCAGACAGGTGTGTTGAAATATCTTCATCTTGATGCTTCACATTTGTCCACTGATTTAAATCATATTTCCTGTAGCTGCGGAAAAACGTTCAACATTCCCAGTCAGATTTAAATAGTTTGGTATTAATAACTACAGTGCAGGAATCTTTGTGCCCTCATTGTACGATGGAAAAGTTTTCATAATTTGAGATGGCGTATTTGTGTGTATTCCAGGGCTGAGGAACAAAAAAGTCGGTGTTCACCACATAATAATACTGCACTGTACGTTAGTCATGGAACCCAACACAATATGTCCTTCAAGAAGCACTGTACAGGAGTGTGTTTAACCAATCAATCCTTACAATGGCAGCACACATGCCCATGATTACTCATAAGCATCGCATTCAATCATTTTCATTGTGTGACTCAAATATTCTGATACTACTGGCTTCATCTAGTTTACAGTAAAGGTTTCCACAACGACTGAACAAAGTAGCTGAAATTCCCGGAGGAATATCTTTTCCATCAGTGACACTTGAGCCATAAAGAAATGGGTCATCTCTGTTTGAACATCTTTTTTTGGGCAAAATGACAAAATCTGCTTACACATTCACAGATAGTTATCACCTGAGGTAGCTGGGTGCTGAAACAGAGAACATAGGACGATAAAGCTCAGAGCACTGAGCACACTTCAAGTCACAAGAAGAGTTATCTATTTCTTTTATGTGCCATCCTGCATGTTTAGAGGTTTAAACGTTTGCAGAAATCATTCAGCAGACAATCTATCTCAGGGCAAACTGAGAAGTTTCACCTGATTCAGATGCATTTCTCTTCCACTGTCTCATTGCTCAATGACACCTGCAGTGCTGTGTCTTTTGGGCATGGTAGAGCTGAAAGGTCTTTGCTGACATTTGTCCCTTCTCTACTCTGAGCCTCAACGCTGCCCTGCTCAGAATAAGAAGCTTGTGAGTTTCTGGCAGATGAATGTTGGGAACCAGAGAGTCTTTGTGCTGTATGACAGCTTCCTGGGTACGTCTCGCATCCCTCTGGCAGGTAGAGGAAGGTCTGGGAGGTGCTGGTGACATCTCGGAAGTTGTGGGAAACCAGGGAGTGTGAGTCCCGTTTAGAGATGACAGAGGAAAGTTGATGAGCATCTATGCAGTGGAAGTTTCCCTGTCTTTGTTGCCCCCGTGCTCCTATCTTGCAAAATAAGCACTTGATATTCTCAATGAGCTTAAGAAGAACAGCCTTGCGGAGCAGGATGTAGATCCAGGGGTCAAGAATAGGGTTGAAGGAGGCGAAGCGTATCGCTCGTAGATCAGGGTTTTTGTCCAACCGCAGCTCCACTGGAGTCTTATACAGCTGATTCAAAAACACCTGAGCCTGCAAAGGAAGAGAGAATACAGGCTGAAGAGATGTTAAATGTTCCAAACTTTGTGTGACTGTGCAGCTGTGCGTGTGCATGTGTGTGTTTCAGAGAAGAAGAGTGAGAAAGACACAAATAAGAGATGTGGAATAATGGAGCAACAAAAGAAAAAGAGCGAGGGGGGTAAAGGGAGTAATTCAATACAAATGGATTTAGATCAACTTGCATGAGCACATTGTTCCAAGTACAAAAAAAGTAACATTTCTGCTAAAAGAATCATGCGTAAAGCGTGCGTAATGGATTGAATGAGCAAGGTGACAGTAGCAGAGCATCTGCTTTTAAAAAAAAGGAAAAGAAAAGTTATTTAGGACAAAAGAGAATACGTTTTAAGGTTGCTTTCAGATCACCCACTTGGATTTGGATTGAAGTGAATGACCAAAGTAATTTTATGTACAAAGTAATGGACATTTGGGCCAAAATGAGCCGTGCGTAAAGCCTGCGAAATGGATAGAAATAACCCACAGAGAGCGTAGAAAAGGAAAACTTACAACAAGTGGGATGGAGCAGATAAGTATCACTGCCGAGGTGAATATGAGGAGAATAACCATCTGAATTTCTGCCCCGGCCAGTCGCCCAAAGCTGCGCCCTCTCCTCCGCGGGTCCAAGTCGCGCCCCAGATCGGTTCCTAGCGACATCCTGCGCACGAAACGCCGGTGCATCCGGATCAAAGCTACGCACACCAGCACATTACAGATAACAGTGGCTAGAATAAGAAGAGAACTGAACCCCGCATACATGTAGGAGTAGGCGGCATCGCTGGTCTTATTGCTCCTCCACTCTAAAAAACACCAGGTTTGCGGGTACTGCTTCTTCACCTGTCCAAAGCCGATAATAGGCAGCGCGCAGAAAAGCGCGTTGGAGATGTAGATCGCTAGGAGAGTCAACCCCGCCAGTTTTTGGTCCACATAGTCATTGTAGAAGTAAGCATGGTTTATGGCAATGTACCTCTCCACCGACATGGCACAGATGATACTGAGCCCAGCCAGAGAGAAGAAAAGCATGGTGAACCCGAAGTACTGGCACAGCGGGTCCTCTCCGGGCCACGACCCTTTCACGTAAGTGGCGATGGTGACGGGACTGGCCAGCAGTGTGCCGAGGAGGTCCGTGACTGCCAGTCCACACACCAGCGTGTAAAACGTGGTTTCTTTCTGTTCTTTGCGAGATTTACAAAGAACCACGATGGCGATGACATTCCCAACCACCCCGAAAATGAACATAATAGACGGGATGGTCGGGACCATGGTTCTCCCTGTCATCGATTGATTATTCATTGTTATGTCCTTCCTTCAAGACGAGTGAAATAACTTTTCTTAACGCCAGTATGTCCAGTCCAGAGCAGGAAAGTTGTTTGCAATTGAAAGAAGCCAGGAAAACATTGTCAAAACCAGAAAAAACAGTTTTCTCTTTATCTTAAAACTAACTTCTAAAAAACGTCCATCCCCCGGCAGAGCATCATGTGGCTGCTGCTGTGGTATTATTATGTGGTAGATCTAGATCAGAGCTAGCTTTCTTTGCAAGACAAGCAGATTTCACTCACCAGGACACAGATAAGCAGCCAACAGACACCAGCGACTTCACTGAAATGAGGCTCTGCCTTCAAGCTTCCTCCTGCAGGGTTCAGTCCCTCCCCTTCATGCACTTCACAGCTCCCATCAGCTGTTCAGGCTAGTGCAGGAAAGGCCTTGGACATATTTTATGACACAAATCGTGTGCAACATGGTTAAATATTATGAAGTCAAAGTAAAGTTAGACACATTCTCCTATTTTTTTTTTAAAAAAGGGCAAATTGATACTGTTTACATTATATTTTGGGCAAATATTTGTGGCTTGTACCCAGAGCTATCTATATTTTCACTCAATACATGGTGGCCAAAAAATATTAATGTCATTTAAAAAGTGACACTAAACAAATGTAGAATAACCTAAAAGAAACTTAGAATAAAACAATATTAAGCTACCAAGCACTTCACAGGGCAGAATCAGAGTATAAAAACATAAAAACCTATAAAACATAAAAATATAATCTAAGACATATATATAGATAGAAAATATATATATAAACAGAAAATATATTCCTGCATAATACAATTAGTACAGAAAGTTAAAGGTTACGTTAAACTGATTTCCTGATGATCACCTCATAACAGGATTGATTTGGGATCAGGATTTCTCTTCCTCTATCTTTGTTTGATCCATAATTATGGATAAAAATCAACAAAATGTCAGTCTAATCAATTGTTCCCAGGTCTAATGCTGATCAGTCCACTAAATGTCATGTAAGTCGAACAGTCAACATTTTGTAAAAATCACAAGTATTCATTGTCAAGGAAGTATTGTGTTTCACAGTAAGGTTGAAGAGACTGTTTCTATGATTCATTTGTTCTAAGAACATTTTAACAAGACATTAATATTCAGTCTTCTAGGACATTTTGTTTCAAACAAAACACACGCAGGTGACTACGGCATAATTTAATTTGTGGCCATCAGTTATCGTAGAGCAAATAAACACAATGTCCTGCTGAGGAACTGTGATGACACGATGACATGATGGCAGGTTCTTGTGGCTTAAACAAACACGTGATTATTCACTCTGTGTGACATAAACTCAGTCTCTACATAAAAACGTGTTTGAATCATCCGGACATTTCCCACATGTAGAAAAACCAATGTGGGACCAGAGAGACTAAGAAACTAAAAAACTACATAACTGTATTGAAACAGTCAGTGATCCAACATTAGTATTGTTGCAATATAATATGTTGCACCTCAGTTGGCAAGCGAAGAAGGGTGACTTTAATGGAAGCTCTTAACTATGGAAACAGGGTTAGTTAGGATTAAATCACTAAAATTCTCAACAGCAAAGAAAAAAATGCAGTAAAATATGTTAATGAACCTGAACCTGATCACGACACCCTCACCTTGCAGGTCCTAGCACACCATTGAGTCCCAAAACTTGTCCCTGCTGAGTTGGATTGAAAAACAACCATATGAGAACACACACCAACCTGTATGACCTGCTTCAAAACACTCACACCCACTGGTTTCCATGTAAGCCTGTAACCAGTATCACAGACAGTTTATTACTTTCACAGCGTGAGGTGTGTTTCACTCATTTCATGTTTTTTGTTGTTTTACATCGACCTGACATTCTCTTGTTTTTGTCCTGTTAAGTTGCCAAAAAGATTGCCCACCCTTGGGTCAGTTCAAATTTCCAGTGAAACAAATGTAATGAACGCCTGAGTGACTAAAATATTCATGTTCCTTATGATCCAAGACTGTTATACGTAGGTAATATGATGGTTCTCGATCAGGACTTACTTTGACAAACAAACAAGGGCTCTGGTCAAACAGTATTTTTTTGGTTACTAACTGAGTGAAATGACCCGGAAGTGTTTATGTAGTAGCCTTTCTCATGTCCTATAGCATAGGATACACTGGACCATCCTTTAAAAAAGGAAAGGAGATAATGCCGTACCATAATTCTTTGTGGCAGCAACAAAAAAGTGGCACATCATTCTGTAGTTTATCAGTACAGACTCGAGTCTATTAACAGATAGATCTGCGTTATAAACACTCATCTTCTTTATAAAAGCTGGTCTCTATCTTCACTGCACTGCAGACTTATAAACTTCGATGAAGTGTTCGTGGGTTACCCAATAAGCTGGTCTCTACATTAGTCCTGTGTTGTTGACCATGTGTTGCTGTCATGGGCGTAGCGGACGCGGGGTACGCAGGGGACATGTCCCCCGCACTTCCCGTATCTGTGCCCTCTGTCCCCCGCATTACAAGCCATTACAACCACTCAATTAATTTTTAACATGTGGAAACACGCATCATGAGCAGGCGGAGCTAAGGCAGCAAACAAACCATCCATTGTCCAAATCCATTGTCTGTGTGATCAGAGACGGGTTAGAAAATATTGTATTGAATATTTTTGGTGTGATTCAGATCTGGATAGTGCTTCTGTATAAACATGTTCAGCAAACCAGCCAAGAGGCAAACCGTGTAAGTTGAGTAATGCTGTTGAATGTAGATAATGTTTAGCTAAAAGATGACATATAGATGTCAATTTAGTTAGTTAAGCTAGCTAGTTGAGGTAGAGGTGGTAGTAACTAGTTACATTTACTCTGTTACATTTACTTGAGTACCTTTTTGAAATTGTACTCTTAAGAGTTGTTTTGTTGCAAAATACTTTTTACTTTTACTTGAGTAATATTATTCTAAAGTAACAATACTCTTACGTGAGTAATGTTACTATTTTGGCTACTCTAAGATTACTCACTTCTGGGTAGAAAATAATATAAATGTATATGTGTTCCTTTGACTGTTATTTTTGTAAAGATACAATGAACAATTTGTCCCCCTCACTTCTAAAATGATGGCTACTGTACGCCCCTCGTTGCTGTAGCTGCTTTGACATACAGAGGGGTTTAAGTTTGCTGCCTGCTGTTGTGCAAAACATTCTCAAATTGTTGTAAAATGTTGCTAATAACTAGATAAGCTCTAAGTTTTTGTGGCCATTCAAGTTAATATATAAAACATGAATATTGGTGGGTGGCCAAGCCTCACGATGTTTCCATCAAGGTCAAGGAAAAGTGTTAAAGGGCATAGCAGTAATTTTTTGACTATTTGACCATTGCCCACCTCTGCCACCAACATCAAGAAGCTCTGGTGGGTGGGCTTTAGCAGCACTGATGATGTCAGTAGTGGCTGGAGCTTGTCTATTGTCTGTGTGTGATGTTCATAACCCTGAGCTAACTATCTGATAGATAATTTGTGGAAAAAAACAGTGGGGTTTTAAACCTTTTAATAAGTTGAATGAGTACAGAATCTTAGTACAGATCTACATAAATGAAAAAAACAACCTCCCCCTCCCCTTAGCTAGACTGCGACTGCTGTCACAGAACATGTTGAACTCTGAGGAACCGAGACCCTGAGCCGGCCTGACGTCATCCCACAAGGCTGACCCTGTGCTCTTGTTTTCTTTGTTGCCAATTTCTGGCATTTATTTAGACACAGAAAAGGGGGAAACCCGCTGTGTGATGGGCGTAGTATAGCCTTGAAAAAATAATATTTTCTTAAGCATACCATTCATATGTAGACGTAAGCCTTGTCAAAACTTTGAACAGCTGTTATGTAATGTGATTGTGTGTATGCCACCCTGAGCATATATAAAAAATGATCTCAGCCTCCTGTTGTGTGTTTCTGTCTGTTTTAAAACCTTGCAGAATGTTCTGTAAGTAGATTGTAAAGATTAGGCTTCTCATGAATGTGCTTTTCCTGGATTTGTTTGTCCAAGTCAGATAACCTGCAGCGTGGTCACACTGCAAACTCAGAGTAATGACCACCAGCACTGCTGAAAGAATCAATTTATCAGTAAATACAACTCCAGCTTACGTTCTGTTGATAGACAATCACACAGCAGAGTGGGTCTTTCTGTTTGTAGTGTAAAGAAAGCAAAGAAAAAAACAACATCACATTTTTTCAGGGCTTTAATTCCTGTGTCAAACAATTACTACATTGTGTCTTGGAACGGATTTGTTGTTGTCACTATAGAATCCAATATCCTCAAAGTAGTGCCAATTGATGGAAAACACTCCATAATTGTTCTCCTGTGATAGCTGATAGGGATTTGACTTTGTTTCTTAAAACAAGAGGGACAATTATGTTGAAGGTGAGAAACTTGAAACGCAATTATAGGTGTGTGTGGTGCACTGTGCCACAGTATTTAGGTGTAGCTCTGGATGATTTCCCTTGCAACAATGCGTCTGTGTTTTGGTTTAACGCAAGGGTTAAGCCTATGATTTATCGACCTGACATTACAGTTTGCCACAGGCCTTCTTGTTTAGAAAAGCAACAGCTACCTATAGAGTTAAACATGATTTCTGTGGACAAGTACAAACACAGTCAGTAGTTCATGGGATGGGTTAAAGAAAACTGTCGTCATTCCAGGTGTAATTATTCTGGATGCGTGCATGGATGCACATACACACCCACACCTGTCATAACTGACGAAACGGACTCTGTCATCACTTAGATGATTTAGAATATTTGCTGATTCGCTGCGTCAACCAAGCTTCAAGCTTGTCAATCATTTCTCATACATGTTGAGTTAACATTTTGGAAATATGTTTATTTGCTTGATTGCAGAGAGTTAAATAAAAAGATTGCCATCACTTACATCTGTTCCACAAATATGTAGCTGGAGCCAGCAGTTGGTTAGCTTAGCTTAGCATAAAAACTGAAAACAGGGGCAAACAGCTAGCCCGGCTCTATCCAAAAATAACAAAATCTGCCTTAAAGCACCTCTTAAGTTGAGTAATACACATATTATATCTTATTTGTTTTATCTGTACAAAAACCCAAGTAATGGCCTGGGACTGTTGCCAGGTAGCTGACGCAGACTTTCAAGAAGTTGCTGGTCCAGTCTTTATGCTAAGCTAAACTGTTGGTTCCAGCTACGCGTTTACAGACAGTGGTATCAATATTGATTTAACTCGGGGCATAAAGGGCAAAAGCATATTTCCCACAATGTCAAACTAGTCATTTAAATGTTGTTTCCCAAATTAAAAAATTAACTTTCAGTCTCAAGTTTCAAACTGTTTTTCATATTGTATTGAAACAAATGAAAACAAGTAGCTACCTGGAAGGGTGCAAAAATATATGTTCATACATTTATATACATTTTAAAAATCCAAAACAAAACAACCTTGACATTCTCTAGGAAATGTTCCGCAGTAAAGTATATGTAATAGCAGGGAAAACAATTCAAATATGCAAAAACATTGGTCTGGTCATTTGAAGACGTTGCTTTGATTTGTGAGCAGAGTCAATACAAATGTCTGACAAGAGCACTTGTTTTCATGACCCTTGACCCTCAAACCAGATCCAAAATATTTGTCTATATTGATATTTTGAGCGTTAAACTTTAACATAGAGCAGTTTCAGTTACTTTATATCAGACCGGCTATCATCAGTGTAGTCAACGCTCTTGGCTTCAGTCGGGGATTCCCATCATATTTGAGCGTCAGCCCAGGTGTTGGGGTTGTTGTCCTTGAGAACACTCTGCCTGCGGCTTGTTTTTAAATGTAAAGTTTAGAGAGTTTGGATGTGTTTATTCTTGAGTCTGGTAGATTTATAGATAACATCCGTATGTGATCTCAGTCAGCATAACAAAGCTGCAGTGCAGAGAATCAGATGTAAACTGTTTGATCTGGCACCAAGTTTGACATGTGATGCCAACATGAAAACAGAAACACTTTGTCTGCTTTTAAAATTATTCACTGCAGGCATCTGATTCATGACTCATTAATTTGTTTAGACTGTTGATGGTGTTATGAAATGTAATTACTGTATATGTCCTCTGTAACTAGTGATTATATAGATTCACACTGTATATATGACATTGAATGATCTCAGCATAAAGCATCCATCTAATGTCAACATCTCTGTTCATACAGTTATTGACAGTCCTCATCTGGCAAATCCAGCGAGGACAGTTTACCCATGAGGCTGTCTGACAACAATATAAAAGCTTGCTCAAGTTAAAAATACAAAGAATGTTATATTAAACTTTACACAATCATTTTCCAGACCTCCTAGCAGGATGCTTTATCCCTAAAGAGTGTATGACTCATATAGCAACGGTTAAACAGCAACATTATGGGAGGTTGCTTTAAAAGTGTGAATTTATCCAAACAGTTCAGATTCCTTGGAAAAAATGAGAGTCCCTCATCACTGCATGCTGCTGCAAGTGTAACACTGGTGGTTAGATATTACTGTGGTAATCATTAACAGGGAGAGAAACTCTGAACAACATCATGGACATTTACAGCTAATCTTTACATGACCAGGAGACTCGGGCTGCCCATTAGAGCACAATGGAAAAGGATGTTATATCGCTGATCATGCATAAATTAAGGAATATGAAGTAAACTCAATGCCAAAGGGGCCAAACCAAAACAAATGAGCCAAACCTGACCAACACTCCTCGTTTAATCAGCTCATTTATATTCTTAAAGCTCAGCTTCTGTAGCTCATTTAAACTACTGTTTGTGAACTCCTGCTGCATCAGCTCATTGAAGTGCAAGTAGCTAAATAGAAACCTACACTTTCATTCAGATTACCGATATACATGTCAACAAAAAAGGAGCTTTTTTTAGTAGCAACTACTACTAGCAGCGTTTCCTATTTAATCTCAATGCTACACCTTTTCCTAGTTAAACTCCTGCTAGCAATCCCCACATTCCCATCATTCGGTGTGAGGGAAAATGAGGATGGTTTGCTTTGGGTGGGTGTATTTTTCTTACTTTCTGCTTTGCGTTCATCAGGCCAGCAGGACAGCTGTGATACATCTTTCCAAACACTTGCTAAACACTCAGACATGCGTTGTATCCACATCACCTCAGTGTTGGGTCAATACTGTTTCACAAAGCTTTGTTTATAAAATGTGACAAAAGGGCACTGTGTGGTCAGAGGTTGAGAGAGATACTGGAAATGGCTATCAGTATCAGAGTATCAAATATCCTAAGAGGGTCATGTTTGTACAAGAGGTATTTGTTCGTCAGTATCAGCATCACCAAACGGCTGTATTTCCACCATATGCCGGAAAAATCCATTTACAGACTCAACTGAAAATTTTAGATCAACAGCAAGAGCCATAAAATATCACAAATAACATAAAATACAATAATTCTGCACTTCATTTTATATGACAATCTTATAATGTCGATTGTTTCACATCAAACTCTTCCCTCACACCTCTCCCATGTCAGAATTGGGTGCCACATCCAACCATTTCTGTCACTTTCTCAAACGGGAAACCAGAGAATGACATTCAGGCTCACTTCTCACAGCGATTGGGGAGGTGTGTGGAGGGTTTGAACTTCTCTCTCAAGCTCTCTTTTTGCATTAGCTGCATAATGAATGCAGATAACTTTAAAATAAAAAATAAAAATTGTTGTCAGATAATAGCCGATGCATTCTGAGACTGCATTTCGGGCACCATGTTTGTCCTGTTTTGCTCTCAACATGGACTGTTGCTACCAAAGCCCACTCAAATGTGATCGGTCACTACTATTCAGGCCACGGACGGAAACTAGAATGCTTCCCTTTGCTTACAGATTCTTCATTCATATACATTATTGTGCAATATTATTGCTATTATGTTTCTGCAGCATTGATGCAAACATTTTAATAGGTTGACAATGTTATATATATATGAGCTAATGATGACAAAGTAACAGCCAAATGAATCCGACAGCAAATAAATCCAATTTCTAATTACCACTGCACAGCTGTCTAATTTATTACTGTTTAATATGTGAGCAATTTAACAATGTCAGGCCACACATACCCTCAAAGCAGACAGATGGATAAATGAAACATTATTTGTTTTCACTTATCTCTATAAAATGTTAAATATGAAGCTGCTGACCTTGATGAATAATGAAAGATTAATAAACTGATTTCTCTGGCGAGACTCTGGCCAAGAGCAACACAACCAGAGCATCTTATCCTGTAATCTGCTTTACAGAACAGGACAGACATTTCAGATATAAATCATGCTTACAAATCAAAAATAAGTATTGAATCCTGTTGACTTAACATAGTTTGTATTTTCATGACAGGCATAAACTGCAGCCACAGGAAGATAAAAACCTCTGCTACAAGTGGTAAAAATGTGAGAATCAGTCAGAACATACTGTTCAGCGTGAATAGTACGTACTAAACCTTAAAGATTATATGAGGATGTGCTGGCTTTATTGTAAATTCTCTTACCAGCTAGAAGTTTCCTGTTAGAGCCACACTAGCAGCTGTTCCAAGATAAAAACTGTCTAATGCATCACCTTTGCTCTTGCAATTTCTGTAATATTTACATATCTCAAATAACCCATGACACAGTTCCCCTTCAAACCTCCACGAAAACACACACAGATCTTTTAAAACACTTAAAAAGCTCTTGGCATCAGAGATACAGTGATGTGGACGCCAAACTTCCTGACCTTTTTCCTTCATCACATCTCACCTGACTGACTTCATCAGCAGTGTTAGCACACCTGACACTTGCTCAAATACCCGAAATGAAGGTCCAAAACCTTCTGTGCCAACAGCAAGAAATGCAAACATTTGTGTTATTTTTAAATCAGTGATTTTGAATTGAGCTCGAGGAAGAGGAGCTGACAGGGAATGATGGATGACCCATTTTTATTGCAGATCAGTTTATTCATTGTCTACAGCTTTAACACAACTAAGGCTTTATCAGTGAGAGATAAGCATTACACTAAATAATGGCCTGAGATTTTGCTCAGACAGACTGAAAAGATAGTTGTACTTTTCTTTATCATGAATACATTTAGAAACACATATGTAGCATTATCCAGAGGTTCAACCTAACACTTTACTGACACAGCAAGAAAAGCAGCTGATGTGTTTGTGTCTCTGACCAATCTCCCCATCACTGAGTAACTGATATGCCCATTGATAGGATCTGAGATTGTATTAGCTTATATCTGAGGTTTTTTTTTAAATGAGCTAATGACAGAATCAACACTACAGGAAGGTGGGAAAAATCAATACATCAATATTGTCTTTTTGCTGCCATAAACCATGGGCAATAAAAAAAGGAAAATGATGAAAAAGACTCAACTAAAATATATGTAGTTGCTGTCAATAAAACCCATGAAAAGCCCGTGTCTTACAATTAATTTACTGTATTGTTGAGTATATTTGTGTAGGCAAAGCCTGAGATGGCATATTCCTCGGTGCAATGGTACAAAAGTTGTTCATCCATGAACATAGGTGCTGAAGTTTAGTTTGCTACTGTAAATACTCACTAGAGAACCAATTTCAAATCAGTCCACAGCCGAAAACAGACCCCAACAAATATACTACATACACATTGCAGTGACGTCGCAAGCTGATATTTGGCCATGTGTAATTAAGGTTTTGTGAAACGCAATTTAAAAACTTTCCAGTCTGCATTTATTAAACATCATTTTAATCCAGTGTCAGGTCAGATGTGTTATATATTACCTTTTTAATCTAAGTGGGTCATATGTTATGTTTTCGTTTACTGTGTCCACACAGTAAGCACCAAGTTGCACCAAGTGGAGTTTTGATTTGATTTGTTTCTAATATCCTGTAAAAAAACAAAACAAAAAACTTAGACTCAATTTCAGTAGGTGGGTAGCATTAACACCTCCAGAAGATATTTATTAACAGCATAATTGTATTTATAATGCCTGTATTAGAAAACACTGACTGAGTGAAGAGCTGCTCTCAGCAGTCAGTACGGAGTCTTAGATTCACAATGGTTCTTGTTTTAAGCATTTTGTGTCGCTCATTCATCCTGGACCGCATACCAGGCAGTTTCCCAAGATCATGCTCTGAATACTGAATAGCTGCAACATAATGTGGAATGAATGCATTATATGCTCTACCACAACAACATTTTCTTCTCCAAAGATCTATTATCTTATCTTTCTGTGCAGCCAAAACAAAGCAGGGTTTATCCTGTCTGACATTTAGTGTGGGCTGTATTAACTGATGCTGCACTCTCATGTTGATGTTTCGACTTTTTAACAAACGTGTGAAAGTGTACTTTGTGCCAATTCTTACAGATATCAGGATTTATACAGTATAATATAGACTTTCCTTTGCGAACAGAAAGGTTTCTAGTCATAAATTCATTCCTTTCCATGGAAAGAATGTTTTTTTCTAGACTGGCTATCAGCAACTTCTTCCGTGCAATACTTCTTTCAATCCCCTGCGAGAAAACTAAAGATGCTTTTGACAGACAAACACACAGACACAGACAGACAACAGCAGGCACAGAGGAAAAGGAGTGGGAGGATGTGATCTCTCTCCAGCTTTCCCTTCTTTTTGATTACATGAGGTCACCTGACCATCAGGCCTAACAATTGATGTGTGCCTACACCCCAATAATGACATCATCCCATAGTCCACAACAGAAGAACAATAAATATGAGACAGAATTTCTGATACAAATGAAAATAAGAATCAAATTTTGTTTTGACAATATATTTATATTTGCCCTAATCTATGACAGAGCAATACTTATCACATAAGCGCACAATAATTAACATATACAAAAGTGATGACAAACATGTTGACACAATTTTAGAGACATTAAACTCCTATTATCTCCAAAGTATACACACTTTTAATGTACAAACTTCTTGGACAGTTCAGTGATCTTGATTCAACTCCATCCTTGAGCCTCTACGCCTGCTGGGCTGCAGCCTTGGCAGCTAACCGCTCTTGTTTCTCCTGCTCGGCCTTCTCCCTCATCTCTTTCTCTCTCTGGATGAGCTGCCTCTTCTCAGCCTCCCAGGCCTGTACCCGACTTTCATACCCCTCCAAGTCGTGTTTCTCCACGGCCGCAAGGTTTTGCTGGGCCAGAACGGTCACTAAAGCCTGGAAGGAGGCAGAGTCCACTTTGCCTTGAGACTCCAGCTGGCTGCTCAGTTCCTGAAGAAGCAAGGAAACAAAAACGAGTTGAAGCGCCCAACAGTGACCTCAGCACTTCATGTAAATGACTTGGGCGAAACCCTCCAAATCAGTGAACTAGTCATTACATTTCAAAATCAAGCTTCTCTGAAAACATTCTTAAATCCCCAAAAGAGATGAATTATCTTGAGTCACACTATGAAAACATTAAGGTTTGTTTCTGATGAAGAAATATGAGTCCACATTTCATTTCTGCTTATGAATGCCTTTAAAAGTGTGTTACTGCTTATAATTGTTGGCACAGTTTACCCTTTGTGTTGCCTTAGTAAGTTCAGATATTAAAAGGCCCCCTCAAGCCTGAATGCCACACGACTCATTAAATACACAAACATTACTGCTAACTAACACACTAACTAATCACATATCACACATACTAACTCACAATAACTAGTCACAGTTCAAAGCTGGAGTTTTTGATCCAACCAATACTTTCACACTATTCCACTGATCAACATGTGGCGGTAATATGTCAATAAACACACTACTGTGCCAACAAATGCAAGGACGAAGACGGCCAGCTAGTAACTATGGATCAAAGTGCTGTATGAGGAAGGAAATGCGTTAAACATGTTTGTGAGACTGCAAGGACACAAACTTCACATATTGTTGAGTGAGTAACACTGAATGTCAACACTCCACGGAGCTGGTAGAGTGGTGGAAACACTTGGGCAGCACCTTTAAATTGATTTATTTCAATCAGCGATCAGAGAGCCCTAATAAAACCTCTGAGTCAAATCATTAAACAGCCATTTAAAAAAAAAACAGGATATGATCTTAAACTGATAAAACAATACTGGTGGAAAGGCCACACCTCGTCTGCTAAATCACTGTTTTATTATCATGCAGATGGCCCGATTAGCAGAAAACACAGCTCACAGGCATGAACTCTGCTTTAGACTATCAATCATGAATAAGTAACACTTTGACTCCTAAAGATTACTGAAAAACATTGTCTAAAGTTTGCCTGCTGAACTTTTATCTTCACACATTTTAATCCTTACAGAAAGATAATTCAATACAATGAGCAGCATATCTTCATTTTTGGTGAATGTTATTAATAGAAAGTTCTGAGTTACCACCCCAATCACCACAGTGGTTATCACACGTTTACTGGCTTCCCCTGACAAGAAAAACTGCTGGAAATTCAGTTGCTCCTACAAACAAAAGGACACCCGCCGTACACAACAAACACCCACCTTGAATCTGCTGGCATACTGAGGTAGCTTAGCCTGCTCAGCCTGATCATCTTCATCTACGGTGTTTTCCTTCTTGTCCTCTTCACCTCCCGACTCCTCTCCAGAGTCCGAGTCTGAGGTAGAAGACAGTTCCTGCAGCAGGTCATTCATGTAGTCCAGCTGAAGAATGTTGACAATGAATGTTAGGTATGCAGAAAGAAAGAGCAGCTATTACTACATGAAACATCTTTTTTTAATTACTTGAAAGAAGTGACATTGTGATATTTTCAACTTTCTAAGAGGATCCATTTCCTTATTCAAAGATTAGAGAACAGGCGTGTCATGATAAAAGAGGCTGAACACCTCACTTGACAACTCACCTCTTAATCTTAGGAAGAGGTAAGATTAACTGTGACCTGAGGCAGCAGTTACCAGCACCTTAATTTCAGATGTAATATTTCCTCTCTGTCCTACGGTGTTATCTGCTCTGTCTACATTATTGCCATGCCGCCGTCTGACACAGGCCATTTAGTTCCTGTTGCAGTGATTCTCCTAGACATCTTCGCTGCTCCAGGCTCTTCAAAATCTCATTAAACGTGGACAAAGCTGAACTATTGAACTGGACAGCACAGGCCGGATTAGAGGCGCTACACCCGACTGTGTGTCTGTGTGCATATATGTAAAAATAACAACAATGTGACAGCATGTGTGTTCAATCTCAGGAGATGAAGACTGTCTGTGTCACACACCCCACCTGGAAAGTAACAACAGTCTCTACTCTGTGTGTGTGTGTGTGTGTGTGTGTGTGTGTGTGTGTGTGTGTTAGAAAATCAGAGCCATACTCAATGGAACTTTCATTTTAAACGCAAAATCCTATTCAAAAGGAAGTTTAATCCAGATTAATTTCACAGCAGCAGTCTAACACTTTGGGAAATATGTTCATTTGACTTTAAACCCACAGTCAGTGGAGAATATCGGTAACAAAAGCCCAAATGAGGGCAGCGAGGAATGCTGTTTGGCACGGCAGGCCCAATTCTATATCTTGTATCTTGTAGATTGTATGGTATGGTCGTGTGTGCTGCCACCGGTGTTGTGTGTGCTTGCATTGTAAATTCATTTGTGGTGGATAAGTGCAGGAGCCTGCAAGCCTTCAAGCCTTCAGCCTTCACTAAAGAAGAATTTCTCTGCTCTTACTGTGTCTTTGGACAGTTTCACATCACCAGAAGCAGCCTTCTCCATGACCGCCAGGGCTCGGCCCAGATAGCCACGACCCCAGAAGAGAGGCATTCCTTTGAACACCGCATGTATGCCCTTTAACATCTCTACCTTTCCTGGAGGTGGAAAGAGGAGGAGGAGAATAAATGAGACAAGCACCCTAATGAAAGAGCACTGGATGAATCAATCACAGTAAAATCAAAAAATCAAAATAACACTGTGGGGGGGGAAGAAACTCACCTAGGAGAGCATTGCCAAGAAGCTGAGCACTGAGGCCGACAGTGTTGTCTTGTTTCAGCCCACATATGAGCAGTGATGCTCCCAAAGCTCGCTCTTCCGCCACCTGAACACAGCGAGAAACAAGCGCAAGTGTTTCATGTGGAAGCATATTTGTTACTCCTGGTGCGTCGTTCACATATTAACGAGATTTTCTTTTCCTTTTTAGCTATTTTTTGTTTAGCTAGTATCAGGAAGTTGATAATTTCAGTGCAGTGTCTTGTGAGTTACTGTATTTCTAAGCATAAGAATATTGTAGGATCATTTGTTTTCATAACACCTCCATGTTGAGGTTGCTGCATTTTCACTTACAGTGAGTTGTGGTCTGGTTGCTAGGTAACTGCCCAGTGCGTACAGAGACAGGATCTGTGTGGAGGGAAGGTCGAAGGCCTCCTGAAGCATCACTTCTTCAACCACAGAGCACGAACCTATACAATTACAACAAACATCATGATTATTTACTTTTTGCTTTCATTTAGTTTTGTAAGGCTACTGTAAGTACTGATTCTCACAAGTCTTATGTAAAATAACTTTTTTGTTAAGCTACCAAAACTTATCACAGCCAATATTAGCGATTTCTTTTTAGAGTTCATAATACAGCAACATTTTCAGAAAAATCGAAACTGTTATGCCATCAGACCATAGCAGAAGAACAGGGCTGGTCAAACCTCAAACAAACAAAAACGTGACAGAAATGTTGCATTTATGTTTTGACTTCGCCAAGTCTGTTTTCATTGCGTTGTGTCATTTTGTAAAAATGTTGGGGACTATTTTTCAGCTGCGCCTTAATACACACTTTGTTTCACTAGTGAGTATTTGCAGCAGCACAACAGTGTATGTAGGGACTGACTCCCTAGCAACATGTCACTCAGTGACTGATGTGTTTCAGAAATTTTTGGACAACAACGGAGCTTTATGACACAGAAGAATATGATTTAATCAGTAATTTAGGTTGCTCAGGCAGTGGGATAAACTCATTGTTGGCTTTGATTGTTTTATGGGATTTGCTAACAATACAAAACAAACAGCAGTGCCAGATTTATCCTTAAAAGTAATGAAACAAAATCAGATTTGAGTTACAATATTGACAGCATACAAGGACTACACAAACTGTGGATCAACATTGTAATGCCAACTATGTACCTTGACTTGTTGAAAAACACTGAATTGTTTACCGTCTAATGTTATTACAGAAAAATAATCAAGCCTCCCCTTCACCTCTGTCTTTTACAAACAAGGAAATAAAATGTTTAAAATCTGATTTGAGTGATGTGACAGACTCTGCTCTGACTCTTGGCAATATTCAAAGTCAACAAGTATGCGTTTGGACGTACTTCAGCAATTCAGTCCTTCTGAATCAAAATGTTTGATAGAAAACTGGCTTTAAAAAAGTCTTACTTTTAAAATCTCCATCCTTAATGTAAGAATCTATGAGAAGATTGAAGGTGAAGTCATCTGGGAATATTCCATACTGGACCTGCAAACACAAACAGATTTTGAAGATTTGCATCACATGTATAGTATGAATTGTTTCTCCTACATGAATTGGTACAGACGGTGTATATCACATTCAATAATACAACAGCTGATTCCCAATGCATCTCTGACATGGAAAATGACACCAATCAAAACAACAACAGATACTGACTCAGCATGCTCCGTCTACCTCACTGTAAACACGCCATAGGCTAGCGGACGTCTCTGCCGTTGCAATAATTCAGTGATTCCGAGATACTACAACTCATTTAGGAACAGTACACATGCTGGGCTGAAAATGTCAAACATGTTTGACATTATTTGTGCTGCTTAGTTCAGTTTGAAAGTACATCTGGGTGGTTCAGATTGGATCTGTGATCACTCACTGTCAGATAAACTGCAGCCATCAGCCCTGATCAGGAGCCTCTGATCAGATTTCCTTCCTGATTATAAAGATGGGCTTCCTTCACGTTCACCAAAGTGTTTTCTACGTTTGAGCCTGTATCTAGTTTATTGACATAATATGAAATGGAGCCGTAATAATGTGTTGTGTACCTTGTTTTTAAGTGTGTGCAGGGCCTTTTCCCTGGCTCCATATTTCAGACACTGTCTGATCCAGCTGTGAATGGTCCAGTCTCTCAGGTACCAACAGTTTGGACTGTGACGAAACCTGGACAGAATAAAATGACAAGATAGCTGTGATAAAGAGAATATGTGTGACCATATATGAATGTCACAAGTCTCTGATAAATTATGTGTGGCTGAACAACCAGAAGAGCAAAGAGTAAATATGAGATTCTAGTCTGAAAATCAAGAGTTCAAACACATCCAAACCACGTATTAACAATAATAATTAGCATTTACAAACGTCCCAAAATGGAAAGGTATTTATTGAATTCTCACCCTGATTATGAAAATGAACCTGCCCTGAACAAGGATGCGATTGAGAAATAAACTAAATCTTGTAATCACTTGAATGGGTGCAGATTCCAGAGGAAGGAGTAAACAGGAAAGGTCTGGAGTTACCCCGAACAAAGAAAAGCATGTGACTCAGCATAAATCAAAACAGACAAACTAAACAGACAATTCATTCCAAGAAAAGCACAAAACTTGGTACCACAAAAAATTAAAAAGGAAGCAGCAGAAATCAGACAGAAACGAGGATCCAGAAACTGATGCAGAGAAGAAAGAAGAAGAAATTATTCCTCATACTTGTAAAGGTAGTACTCCGCTTGATTGACTTCCTCTTGAGATGAAATGTTGTCAACAAACTGAAACACAGACAGGAAACACTTTTTGATTTGTCAGTTACCACAAAAAATAGAAAATACAGGTGAATTAAATCTAAATACAGCTTACCCGTGATACAGTCAGAGAGCTAACTGGAAGATTCCTGTCATACGTCCTGTCCATAGTGTTGGCCAGTACAGCTGTAAGTTAAGACATCAACATCAATAATACTAATATACAGTTTATCAGGTAATTAACTATTAAGGGTGTCTTACAGTTTGGTATATCATTGTGATACACCTGACCTAGACAAAGCACTACCAAATGACATTAAATTCTAAATCACCATTTAAAACTTTGCAAAACTGACGTATTACGTATGTATCCAACACAGGGAGGCAGTGTAGACTGCAGTCTCATGGTTATTCATCAGTGCACCATGAGACTGCAATCTACACTGCCACCCTGTGTTGATGAAGTGTTCATACAACAAAACTACATCTTTGTATTTTTTGACATAAAGTAACGTGCCATAAATACTTCTGAATGTGAATATCTATGTGACATGTAGGTCTGACCAGGCATTCATTGATAACTTTTGTTACTTGACAGTTGTAAATACTCATTTCAGTTGCTACTACAAATGCAATGACCAACTACTACTACGACTTTACAATTTTATGACAATAATGCATTAATTTATTACACCACTGATGTCTAAAATCATATTTCATAAGTGTTTGTTTGTTTTGCAATTTTAGCAAAAATGACAGAGGGTAGGTGCAGGTGTTTTGTCCTTGAGGGGATCACATTCAGATTTGGTTAGCAGTAAACGGATGGATGGATGCAATGCTCCGTTTCCTGCTTTGTTGCTGTTGGTTTAAGTTGCACTGAAAACCCAACTCTTCACTAACTTGTTGACTGCAAATGTCAGAAACACTCAGTTGCAAAACGGCTTTTATTACATTATCATCATAAACTGGATTATTCCTTAAATGTAACATGTGAATATCAGCACAGTTTGAACTCTTACCCAGGTTTTGAGGCTCCTTCTCTCTTGCCTCCCACAGTTTGGTGTCTGTGTAAGCTGCTGAGAGCAGCCATCTCCTGGCTGTGGAGACAGTCAACCAGGTCATGTAGATACAAACACTTTACATCATTTTAAGCAAACAGCAGACTAACTGTGTTACACATCAGTGCTGCACGTAGCTGCGTGCAGTCAGCTCATAACATGAACTGCGGACATTTAGCTCTTCCTGCCTAAACATCCAAATAAGGCCAATAAAGACCAGAGAAATAGAAGATGAACAAAGAAATAAAATCCAAGAAAACTATAAGTTTCTCGTAGACAGATATAAGATGTGTTTACCAGAGAGAGACGGAGAGAAACATTTAACTTTGACTGCTGCTGTCACACACCGCTTCCACACGGAGGCTGCCATCTTTGGATGATACCATTTCTTACCCGGGGAGGGGTGTACGGGCTGTTTCTTCTTCCTCCTCTTCTTTTGGGTTTCATGTGAGGCGGATTGTACTCATTGACTTTGAAGGTGCATACCGCCACCTGCTGTACCGGAGTATGCAGACATTATTATGTTTGTAATATCAAAAGTAGGCCTACATACAACGCTGTGATATGAGCTTGAGGAGTCCATTAAGATCAAATTTTGAAATTTGAATTTCTTCAAAGTGGTGTTGTTCTTCTTCGGTGCAGCTGGAGAGTCTGCTGGGACCTTTCTGTGTGAAGTCTGCATGTGCACGTACTTATTATCATAAGTGGAAAAGAAGAAACATTTAGCCTAAATCCTTCTAAAACATTCTTTATAGTAATGCAGTACCTATGTTTTTAATTAATTCATAATTGTCTTTCTTAGTCAAAGTTGCTATCAGGTTTATTAGCATCACTAAAACACATAAACAAATTACTTGCCTGGCATGAATAAAAGTAACTATCTCAAGTCTCAAAGCTGAGCTTTGAAATTTAATTAAATTAGAATAGTTAAATCTTCAGCGTCAGACACTAGATGGCAGTATTGGATAGATAGATAGATAGATAGATAGATAGATAGATAGATAGATAGATAGATAGATAGATAGATAGATAGATAGATAGATAGATAGATAGATAGACATTTAAAGTCATGAAAAGTTCCAGTGTTAGTTACTCATCATCACGGATGACTGCTTCCTGGAGCTTGTCAGGACATCAGGTTTGTCTGTACATGTTTAAAATATTGCAGACAATCCCTAAAACATCAACAGACCCTCAAAACGAAGCAAGGGGGATGATAGCACAATAAATTGGAAACTGAGCAGTTCATTGTAAACGTGTTTATTTGGGCCGTTGACCTGTTGTCCTCTCCCTTCCTCTATGTTTTTGTTGTTTCGTTCTACAGAAGTTACAGCCCTTGCCTAGAATTACAGTATGCTGCTTGGCTGTGGGTCAAAGGAGGTGACAGGTTGAGACTAGGGTGGGACAATTTCGTTGAACAAAACGTGGAAGAATTTTAGCACCATCTTTTTCTCCCTCGCTAGCAAAACAGGAAGCTCTTACCCGAGCTGCACAAGAGAGAACTGACAGGAAGTAAACATTTCTATGTACAATACTGGATACCATTATCTTTTCAGGAATATAGTGAATGGAGTCTGTATTCTCTATTCTCTTCTATGTTAACTTATTGTTATGATTTGTTGCTACACTATTGTATCCTCTTGTTGGTATTCTACAAAATGCAGATCTTGCAAGAGCCAATACTTGTGAA
This sequence comes from Argyrosomus regius, assembly GCA_946959425.1. Taxonomy (NCBI): domain Eukaryota; kingdom Metazoa; phylum Chordata; class Actinopteri; family Sciaenidae; genus Argyrosomus; species Argyrosomus regius. The sequence continues at coordinate 18,320,203 of OX336890.1, forward strand.
TCAATACAATCAGTTTACATTCAAAATCCCATCTGACACTTCCTCCCATACTATTCATCATACATACAAAAAGGTATTTGTTTGTGGATGTGGTTCAGTGATGCAAAGAAATCAGAAGTATTTGTTTTCCGTATCTCAGTTGTATAATTCTCTTGTCTGCTTCCTTTTTATTTAACAGCCATAGCATCATGTAGCATATAGGACACTGGCAACTGAATAAGTACACGAGACAGAGCAAGTGGCTCAAAAACGGCATTGTAGAGGATGAGGTATTAGCCCATTAGGAAATATATGTATGTATCTATGTGTGTATGTATGATGGACAGTACAGTCAACAGCCATAAAAAAATCTATTTTCAACATGTTTTAAGGGATAAAATGTTAAATAAATCAGGCTATGAATGAGATATGACAAAACTTCCCAGTAAAAGTATTGAAAATACATAAAAATAAAACTTGAAGGTTTGTCGTCAGAGTATGAGAAAAAACCTTGAGAAAACAAGGTTTTTGTGCAATGACATACATTTTGGCAGACACTACAGTTGAATTGCAAATGATTTCATGCTAATTGGTGCATTTAGGAGAAAGTTACAGACATAAATAGAAAAGTGTAACAATATAAACACCTTAATGCGTATTTTAAGTGTTTCCTTTCCACTGGTCTGAAAGATGAAGATGTTAGGCTAGGAAACTAGCTCACGAAAAAAACAATGTTTTTGCCTGTAGTATCTAACTTTTTTAAACTTGTGCTCGTGGACTCTAATTCACCTATTTAAACATGCAGTGCAGTAATATGTCTGCTTACATAACAGCTACCATAATGTACATTTTGAAGGAAATGAGGATGGGCCTGTAATACAGTATATAATCCGACATCTCCTTGTTTAGCCTAAAATAAATCAGTGCTACTACAGGAGACTAGATAAAACTGTCCACCATTGTAGTCCAGAGGGAGTAATAAGCATCAAGAAAGTGAAGGGCTTTAACTAGTATTTTAATCATTGATTGATCTGTGAATTATTTTTGATGTATAGCTTTATCATTTGGTCTATAAAAGAGTGAAGAAGAAGAAGAAGAAGAAGAAGAAGAAGAAGAAGAAGAAGAAGAAGAAGAAGAAGAAAAGTCTAACAGTTTACACTGCTGTTCAAGGCCACCCACAGTATGCATTAATGATATAAATGTGTAACATTAACTTTATTTCAAAGGTCTTGTTTTGTATAATCCCAAAGTTTGAGTGCTTTTAATTAGCTCTGTGCAGCTTCTAAAATCACTGATTCATAAACTGTGATTTGTCCTTTTCCTAATGAGACACTATCTTGTCATCTTGTCATGATTATGATAAGCGTGTTGCTTTTCATTGCAAAGCAGAACATCAACCGTTTCGCACCACATGATTCATTTTCCCACTTCACGAGTGTTTACCTGTTCTTCTGTGTGTCTGGCTGATCATTTGATTCTCATGGTTTCTACAGTTTCAGTTCATCAAATTTGCACAGGAGAGATAGAATTACTTCACGAAACAGCTTCTTTCATTTGGTTTCTGAGCTGCGATCAGTTATATATGTTGTTCCTCAAAGATTGCACAATATGATGCTGCTGAACGGAGCTGATTCTAGACAGGAGGCAAACAGTGCATCCATTCACTGTGGTTTGCCTCCGAGCCAGCGGTTGGGATTGAAACGTGTAGGTGAGGAAAGGAAAGGAGAGGAGGATGTGAGAACTTCCTCAAACTGTTTGCAGTTTCGCCCTTCAGGACACGGTGGTCGTCACTGGTAGAAATAGAGAAGCTGCTGTTCTGCATTTCATCTGACAAGAAATGACTCGATGTTTACCTGAACTGGCATGATAAAGTGAGATATAACGTGATACTATAGTCGAGTAATGTTTTATTACAGTGTGGATTAAAACAGTAAACAATACTTTAAATCAGCGTTTGCTGAATTACTTTCTAATAGCTAAATGTGAAATATCCTGTGTAATGCACTGTCTAATAATGCATCTTTGTGTAATAAAAAACAGTCTATAGGTACTCTTTCATGTCAGTAGTATTTCTGTTTTCAGTGGAGCTTCTGCAATGAGCAGAAACAATGCTTTATTCTGAGTCATACAGACATATGAAGCCTTTGTCTGGGACACCCACTGTGTCCGTCACTACTGTTTGATCACAACCTAAAAGAGAGAAGGGGAGAGGTGTTTTCTCTTCCTCTTCCTCTGCTTTGAAAGAGAAGCAGGAGGAGAAAGGCAAGCTTTTTGAAACTCACAGCAATCGTCTCTGGCTTGGTAAAATATGTGTCAGACGGAGAGGACTGACATTTAATATCTGGGCTTATATTCTTTCAAAACAGTTATAAGGATGTTTATACGGTGTCTAAAACACAAACTGCAGGTTCTTTACACAGGTTCATGCATTCAAGCTTTTATTTTTGTATTTATCTAGCACAATCATATTCAGGTGACTGCCATTACACTGCCATACAATAAAAACACCACAACCATACCACAAAAGTGATCTAAAAAGGCATATAGATTAAAAAATAAAAAAAATCTAAACATTAGACATAAAAAGAACAAAAATCACAGTTTATTTCATAAAGACAATCAACTGATTTGAGAAACTCAAGCTTTGTCACATCTGTATCCGTCAAAAACTACATTATTACACCCAAGACTACTCACAAATAAACAAAAGTAATAACAAAATAACCCCAAAACATGCACAATGGTTTGAACAACAACACATTTTTGATTGTAATATCATAGATGTACACAAACAAGACAGTGACAGTTTAAGCAAAATTGCATATTTGAGTCAGTATTGCAAAATGATTTGTAAAATAAATCTTATTAAATACATTTTTGCATTATATTTACAAAAAGCTACACCATAATCATACTTTTCTCACTCTCAAATGCACATTAAACCTCTGTCAGTGACTATTTAATCAGTGTATGATATGTTCTGTACATGCATTATGCTTCACAGCTTTGTAATTCAGTTGCTCTGGTAATAAACATGATATGTTCAACTTTGCTCTCTTGTGCTACTATACCACTACTATACTAGACCACATCTTACATAATCAGTTTTATTTTAAGACCTACACACTTTCCTCTCTCCTCAGGGGCGTGTCTCCTGAACATCCTCTCCATTTTCCTGTCAAAAAATATCTGCCTTGCCTAAAACCTGCATCTTTATCTCATTCATCAACTCATTCTTTGTCTTCTTCTTCATCCTGTGGATCCATAACTTCCATAAATTCACCTGTCTCTGATCTGCTCTGGTTCCTCTCTGCTGGGTCACAAAACTCATCCACATGCTGTTTGCCTTGCTCTGGCTCATCTAGCTCTCGGTGATGATCTTCTAGTTCAGAATCATCTGAGTCATAATCATATGACTGTCTACGACCTGTCTTGTGGTGGTACACCTGGTCACCTAGCTCTAAATCAGATTCATATGCCATCTCAGATGCCTCTTCTGACTGTAAGAGATGCACCTTGTCACCTCTGGGATCTACAGAGTTCCCCCCGGCTGCTGACTCCCTCTCATATGTCTGTTCATCTAAATCTTGCTGGTACATTTGTTTCTGCTTCTCCTCTGGCCTTAGTTCACCCGGAGACCCCTGCCCCCTCTCCTCCAGCTCGTGTTGGTCCACCTCAGGGCTGTACTGACTCCTTCTGTACAAGCTCTCCTCATCCTCCTCCTGACCTGAGCTACCAGGGACGCTCTCGCCATCAGACTGGGAGAGGCGTAGGTTGGGCAGGCCCGGGGACTTCTGGGAAAGGTCAAACGGCTCCTCCTGGCTGAAGTGAGTGAGGAGGCCCATGGGGGTGGACAGGCAGAATCGTCCTCTTTGCCTAAACACTGAAACCAGATAAATAAATAATTATATCAACTAACTTTTGCATGTAAAATGCATATAGCATCCATGTTCTGTGTATACCTACATCTTTCATCCAGGCCTCTGTCCATGACGCCGTGTTTGACCTTCAGGTGTCTGGTGAGGTTTCCCTTCAGCGTGAACTTGCTTGGGCAGTAAAGGCATTTGAAGGGTTTGCTGTCTGAGTGGAGATGCATGTGGCCCATTAGGTTGTGCATCCTGTTGAACTCCTTCCCACAAAGCTGAAAGACAAGGGAGAGAAGTGTAAGGCAAGTTGTCATTAACCAAAATCCAGTCATTTTTACAGAATATTAACAGTAATATATGCATTTTGAATGGGTGAATCCTGCCATTTCAGCTGTAGTGAACTGTCATTGGCAGATGTATTTTGTTACCTTTGGAGAGAGTCAGGCTAGCTGTTTCCATCTGTTTCCAGTGTTTAGCAAAAGCTAGGCTAACTAGCGACTGGCTTAAACTACATATTTACAATGTGGGAGTAGTATCTCTCATCAAATTCTCACCAAATAAAGAAGCATTCCTTTGTAGCTAAGTATCAATACCACAGTGTCTCAAGTCTCTCTTGAGTATGGAAACTAAAAGCACTTCTTTTATTCATTTGCATACTGTTAAGTCAGCAACAGGTCATATTTGAAAGGCTGATCATATGTTTTGTAAGTGAAATATCAATCTTAAAATCAAAAAAATGCAGCTGATTGAGAAAAATGTACAAATGTACCCTCTTAATTGCATACAACCGCAGTACTTGAGTAAATATATTAATTTACTTTCCACCACTGGCTGCAGTAAACACTATTTGAGGATACAAAAACAAAAGGGCCAACACCATCCACCTATTATTTTTCTTTCTCTGCCAAACCTCCTTTGTTAGATGACTAATTTTTGCAGAATGACGAGTTGTAGAGGTACACGTAATCATGAATGAATGTGCAGGCGTTCAGATATACATAGACACGCACACACCCTTTCTCCCTCCTTCTATCCTTGTTTTCCTCTTTGTCTTCCCCCCTCTCTCTCACTCCCTGACACACACACACAAGAAAAACAGAAAGAGAGAGAGAGAGGAAGCAACATCGAGACAGGGCCAGGAGGAGAACAGGGAAGGGCAACTCCTGCGCTGTCCTTCCTCTGCATTCTTTTTTATTAGGGTGGTCCTTTCCTTCAGGAGGAGAGAGGGACTGTAAACTGTCCAAGAGGACCGTGAGAAAACAGGAAGCTCCCTCCAGCAGCAGAGAAAGCGAGATGAAATCTATTTGAGGGCCCTGTTCTCCGGGGAGGCTGGGGGGCCATTGTTAGAGAGGCAGTTTGTGCGGCGATATCCTTCCTATGGACAAGGAGGGACCTACTGCCAAAAGCCTCTCTGCTATCTGGTCATCGTCTCAGTCCTCATACCAAAACACCAAGGTCCAAACAGACACTCCAAAAAAAGGGGAAATCCTTTAATAGCAGCTACCACCAAATATTACAGTTTTGGTTCTTTGCTGTGTTTAAATACCCATTGGTTCATTTAGTTTACAATAAAACATCTGGATGCCTCTATTAAAACACCCTGAAGCAAAAGGAGTTAATATTTCAGATATAGTATGTGTTTTGCAGAATAAGCTTGTTCGCTTCGATACCACTCTTATGGTTGACACTAAATCTGAAGCTAGAGGCAGCTGAAGATGGTTAGCTTAGCATAGCACAAAGACAGGAAACAAGGGGGAAACAGCTAGCCTGCTCTGTCCAAAAGTAACAAATATGCTACATAGTGTAGCAGTAATGTATTACTTCTGTTAGCGTTTTATTCAGATGAAACAAACTAAATACAACATTTACTCAGCTTTAGAGGTGCCACTAGGTGGATTTTGCTACCTTTGGACATAGCCAGGCTAGCTGTTTCTTACTGTTTCCAGTGTTTGTGCAAAGCCATGCTTACCTGCTGCAGACTGTAGCTTCGTATTTTGTCCTGCAAATTGATCGACAACATACAACATTAGTAATGCCCTTTAGAACACCGTCACCAAAACCATTGTGGTTAGGCTTAGGGCTCAAAGGCAGCTTATACAGGAAACATGGTTTGGGTTACAACTACTACCTTGTTAAGGTTATGGTATCTTTGTTGTCATGGTTACAACAGTAACCACTTGGTTATGGTTAGGAAACGATTGTGCCGCTGACATGTTAAATTTGACCAACCTTGCATTTATAGGGCTTGATGTCCGAGTGGACAATCATGTGAGCCTTGAGAGTCTGTTTTTGGACAAAACTCTTGAAGCACATGTGGCACTGGTAGGCCCGTATGTTGGTGTGGATGAGGACATGGCGCTTCATGTTGGCCAACAGGGTGAACTCACGCCCACAGATGCGACACTTGTGCTCCTTCACCCCCTGAAGAACAAGAGAATGTGGAAAAAGTGGTGTAAAAAATGTGGTTAACAAACAAATAAGATCCCATTGAACTGAATTATTTTGTGGGGATCTCAAAGTTGTCAAACCAATTGTGACTTTTTCGGAGAATCTGTATAAAATCATGCCAAGAAATCAAAAACTCATTTGATGAAAAGGTGCAGCCATAAAGTCTTGGTCTTCAATTTCACTCAGTGTAAACATCATACTACTTCAATTAAGACTTTGGACAAGCTCACACAGTATAATAATATATAATCCTGCCAATCAGTGTGGAATTGGGTGGTGTTTCCAACCCAAAGAGGAAATAAAATATGAAAACCGGATATTATGGGGTTAAAATAGCTTCAGGAGACAGACTTTAAGCGGAAACTGCTATGTGATAGCTGCCAAAACAACCTGTTAGGCTGGTGTCCAACATCTTTAAGCCACCTCCACCATCCAAAATCTGCACAAGGATTAATGGAAATGTCTTTATGTGACAGCAAAATTGATAACTCTGTTTGATGCCAAAAATACATGCTTTTGCTTCCATCCCCTGTAAAAAAAAAAAAAACACTGACAAATGCTGCATCTTTTCTCTTTGTCCTCCTAACTAAACCTACTTTGTGAGTGAGCGTGTGCTGTTTCAGGTGATGCGACTGAATGAACTCCATCCCACACTCGCTGCAGATGTACGGTCTGATGTCTTTGTGTTTCATCATGTGGTTCTGAAGCTGGCTGGGGTACTGGAAAGTCTTTTGGCACTCTGCGCACCTACAGGGACAACAGGTACACAGTAGCCTCTTTATGGAGCCAAATAGAGAACTGAAATGTCAAAGCAGTAGTTCAACATTTTGGGAAATGTACTTGTTTACTTTCTTGCAGAGAATTAAATGAGAAGGTTGATACCATTCTTGTGTATGTGCGGTAAATATGAAGCAACAGCTAGCAACCGGTTAGCTTGGCTTAGAACAACAAGGAGAAACAACTAGATCTAATTAAATATTATGTGGTAGTCAGAGGTGCTCATAGACAGAATTTGGTACTGCCATCTTTATGCTAAGCTAAGCTAACTAGCCGCTAACTCTTGTATTTAGTGTAGAGAATGATATCAATCTTCTTGTCTATCTCTCTCTCCCTATAATGTCAAACAATTGCATTAAGAGCACAATCATTATTTCTGCAAAGGCTCACCTGTACAGGGTGGGACCACGATGGGCGGTCAGGTGCCTCTTCAGCTGGGCCAGTGTGGGGAAGTCCAGACCACACTCCACACATACGTTCTCCTGGCCTTTCTCATGTTTCAACTCATGGGCACGCAGCTCACTGGGGTAAGCAAAACCTCGACCGCACACACTGCAGCTGAAGGACCAGAGAACGTGTGTGAAAGATGAGGATAAAAAGAGAACGAGTGAAAATAAAAATCAGAAACAAACTATACTACAAAACATGTACCTGTATGGCTTCACATCACTGTGCTGCATCATGTGTCTCTTCAGGTGGCTGGTCTGAGTGAAGGCCTTGTGGCACACCTGACACTTGTGGGGCCTCATGCCCTGGTGGGTGAGCAGATGTGTGTGGAGGTGACTCAGCTGCTTAAACAGTTTCCCACACAGGTGGCATCCATGTGGCTTAATGCCGTTGTGACCCAGGATGTGCGTGACAAGGTTGTATTTGGAGGTGTATGACTTCTCACACATACGACACTTCCATCTCTTCTGATCTCCTCCCACATCTACATAGTAGCTGTCATCCACGTGGATGTTGAGACCAAGCTTTTCAGCACTGGTTGTCCCACCACGAGGAGGTCCATCGCGGCTGTGATGCCTGGGGCGGAGGTCCTCTCTTGGGTAGAAAGAACCAGGAGAGAGGTGCATGACAGGTCCGGGCATGAAGAAGGGGTATGGGAGGAGGCCGTGATGGAGAGATGGGAAGTAAGGAGGGTGGAGGAGGAGAGGAGAGGGAGGCCAAACAGGGGAAGGACTGAGAGGCTCCTGTTTCACCTGCACTGGTAGATTCATACCTGGTGATCTGTGATGAAGCTGCAGTCTGTTTAGTTCGATCATACCAGGGATGGGCTTAGGTGATAGGGAAGGAATGGGGTGAGGTCGGAGAGAGAAGGGAATGTGGGAGAGATCCACTGTCTTCTTACTCATGCTTTCTTCTGCCTCCTCGGCTCCTCTGTCAGGAGATTCACCTCCTTGGGCGTCCATTTTGAAAGGAGTTCTTTTGCGTTTTTGGGATCCTTCCTTTTGGGTATAACCAGGGCCAAGCATGGGAAAGAAAGCAGGTGGGCTGAACGCACTGTATGTGTCTCTGCTGGGTGATATGCTGGGGTATCGGGGAGGGGAGAATTTCTGGGGCTTAATATAGAGCGGTGGTGGGCTTAGGTAGAAACTGTGCTGGGATGCCGGTTTTAGCTCATCTCTGAGACGAGGACTTCTTGCTCGTGAGAAATTCATTCTGTCTGTTTCCATGTTATTTCTGCGTTAGAAAGAGTACAAGTTAAATGTCCTTAGTTACAATGTTGAAGTATTTAGATCCTTTACACTCACACATGAAAGTACTGCATTTGTGAAAAACGTGAAAAAACACACTCAAATCTCAGAATGACGCATCAGAGGTTGAGTTGCATTGTGGGTAATACAGATGCAAGGTTTTGACAAGAAAGAAGAATTAAAAACGTCAATATCACTCTCTGTTCTGCTGCATCGTTTTTTGATCATTTTTTCTTTAAAATGTCCATCACGACTCTGACAGTGTTATACTGTGAGTATAGTTTGAGTGCAATGCTTATATGCTGTATATAAGTATATATAAATGTCCTGCATTCAACATCATACTTAAGCAAAAGTATAAAAGTATTATCAACGAAGTGCTTCAAAAAAAGTTCCCCATGAATGATGTGTCACTATGACAGCATTAGATTTATTTTTATTTTTATTCATTTTACTGTTGTAGCTGGTGACAGTGAAGCTTGTTTAACTGTTTCATGCAAAGTTGCTTGACAGAAAGTCTCAACATAAACCTAGTGGGTAATGAGATGATTAATGTAGTAGGAAGCAAGAAAAAACAAAGAGTCTGCTATACAAATTTGTATTCAGTTTCTGGACTGGATCAGTTATTTAAATCTATAATAATCCTGTTTAAAGTCTTAATGTTTCTTCAGTGGGACTGCTAAAACTTTGTAACCACATGTTAGACATGTTAGAAATTGCTGATTTAACGATATATTGCATTTTGTAAGTTCATCATATTCATTTTGCATAAAATCTTGGTCTGAAAAGTAAGTATGTAAGTATAGCTATTAAATAAATACAGTGAAAAGTACAATATTTCCCCTCTGAGATGTGGTGGAGAATAAAGTACTCAAGTACCTCAAATTGTACAGTACAGTACTCGAGTAAATGCACTCAGTTACTTTCCACCTCTGCTTAGCTATACTTGCAGCCTCCTCAAAACAGACACATCATTTGTAGAAAGAAATGACAAAAGTATATCCAGTGGCTCTGTGTCTGGTTTCTATTTATGATATGAAACTGTTTCTCGGAAGGTTTCTGTGGAAGGAATGTAACTGGGCACACACACATACAGAGTACAACGTCGACACCCACACATTTTAGTTTTCAACCTGAAACCTTTCACTTCTTCCTTTCTCACAGATCTCCACCTCTCCTGAAATTAGGAAGTTATCTGTGAAATGTTCACCTCTACCTCCTGCTCGCTTTTCGCTTCTCCATGTCTTTTTTCTCTGCTCTGTTCATCTTTTTTTTTCTTGCACTGATGGCCAGGAAGAACTTCCCCTTTTCTCTTCCACTGATAAACTTACGTGATGGTTTTAATCTGTATCTCTGTGAGCACAGCCTGCGGCCTGAGTTTCATTAAATAACGTAGTGGCATAAAACTGTGATTGGTTAAGGTGTCATATAGCTATAAAACCATCTCCACAGCAGTTTTGTGCAAACGTAAGTATAGACAATGGTCACGGGTGAAAAGAAGGCGATAACTCATAGAGGAACTGTCTTACTTCTGCATGACATCAGATTGTGCTATGCAATGTTGTACGTATCTATTCCTGTAAATAGCTCTGTGCTTATCATAAGAAACTGATGAGATCCATATCAATCTGCTGTAGCATGACCACAAGTTCTACTTTATTGTGGAACATTGGTTGTTGCAGATGCAGAAAACAATCTATCAACAATACAACAATCAATCTAACAATCCTATAAAATACACATATTACCATATCTAGGGGTGCAACTGAAGATTATTTTTGAAATAATATTTTCATTGTTTGGTCGAAAAATGTCAGACAATACATAAAAATACTTGGTACAATTTTCTAAAACACAAGGGGACATCTCAAGGAGACAATTCTCATACTTTACAACAATTCTCATGGTTTAGAAGGTGAAATGAGAAAATGTTTTAGTATTTTTGCTTGAAAATGATGCTGATCAATTAATTTCGTTTCGTTTCAGCTCTTAATATATGCATGCGGAAGTTATGTTCAAAAGACGATGACAAGAGGAGTGGATGATAAAGTTCAGCACACCAATTTCAGATAAATTCACAAAATAACATTTATTCTGCAAAAACTATGTTTCGAAAAGAAAACTGCAACACACTATAAATAATTAAAATACCCATTACACATGAACATCTGGATGTAAATTTGTGTTCTGTGATGGATAGAAAAGTTATCCCTCTCTCTCCAATATTCAGATGCATACTGAAATGTTCAATGTTTCCCTTTCAGCCAGTTTGAAATGCACTCCTGGATGTAATCCTGTTATTTTATTCTCTTCACCTCTTCCACTTAAGTTGCACTGTGCAGAGACCCCAGCCTGTACTTTGCCACACCATGCATTCCAAACAATCCATTAAAACCGAAGCCCCTCCTCAAATGCCAGTCAGTGCCATGTAAGAGTGTGTTTGTGTGAGGCTGCAGGGAAGTCTGTGTGTGTAACTTACCAGCTGAGTGTAGCAGAGTGTGTTTTCTGTGATGCTGTGGCTGAAGTGCTTCTCGCAGCTGCTGCTGTTGTACCTGTACCTGCGTTCTCTCCCTCCTGCTCGCACTGCAACTCTCCTGACAATGAGCCGCCCGTCCACGGATAGCATTTGAAGTGACTTAAGAAAGAGAACAGGAACAATCACTTTGTTCTCATTTTTCAGATGAGTACCTTCGGAGAGAAGGAAGGAAGGGAGGGGAGAGGAAGTCAACAAGCCTAGTGCCTTCCTGCAGAAAAATAAGGAAACACTAGATAGACATCTCCATTTCTCTATGAAATAGGGATTTGCACAGCTTTTGGAAGAACGCAGGGAGGCGAGATCTGATGTTGCACAAGAAAACAATGCAATTTGAATGTTTAACAGCTGTGAAATGATGTGCTCTGATGATCTCAGATGTTAAGAATGACTGATTGCAGAATGAATAAAATCTTGTATATTTTTAGTTGTAATATGAAAAAGATTTTAACCTTGAGATCAGCAATTAAAGTATTTTGTTTAAACATATTTTAGGCCTTTAAGGTTCCAGCAGATCATAGTCATTTATGGGAAGTGCATATTATCTATCATGCAGGGGCTGTGCACAACATTAACACTTGCATACTGTAATGTAATCCAGCAGAAAAGCCCTACAACAAACACTGACACTGTTCAGCTTTCAAATAAAAGACAAATAGTTTTTGGTGCCTTGTTTTTAGTGTTATTATAATGGATTGCACAGTATTGCATAATAGGTATTCCTGTTACTTTGTCCCTCTCCTGCAGAACCACGACAGATGAAATAGTAACACAATGAAAAATGAATGCGTAAATAGATTAAATGTGTCAACACAGCCACTAGGAGGCAAGAGTGGCTCATTGTCTGAGTGACAGTCCAGTTTCCACCACTTTGTGACCGCAGCTTGTCCTATTTATCTCTATATGGTGACTTGAGTTATGTTTTATGATCTGTCTGTGGGTGTGAAATTCAAATGACTGTCCACGTCTCAGTGTCCTGCTAGAAGTTAGTGAGCAAAGACGATGTTATCAACTTGCTTTTAATTGAGATGAGGTGGCAGTTAGTGGTTCGGGAGGGAGCTGCAGTAATTGAGCTCATATCATTGAAACCGTGAAACCGTCTTTTATGGGTTGTGGACGATCATTAACTGTCTTAATTAGCTCATTAGACCAATCAACCTCAGACCTGGACAATGTGTGCATCAATTCCTGTAAGGAATTAAGTATTTTATTAATAGAAAGGAAAATTGTTGGTGTGTATCTGTGTGTGAATGCCTTTTCATCATTGTTGCGCTTGTTTACAAACATCCAAACTCTACTTCCGAGCCAACATGGCGGCTCAGCAGGCCGAGGTTCAGGGACAAACTTCTTCTCATGACTTTTGAAATGGTCTGTCTTCACTTTATGTCCTGGAAAAGATACTTGAAGAAGAAAAACCTGAACCCTCTGGGTTCCGAGCAATTCATAGAGCCGTTGATAGGACCCCAGAGGGTTAACATACATTTCCTTTTTTTAATAAAAGCAGATCAAAGTTGTACTACGCACATGTCCATTCATGCTCTGAATAATTTCATCTCCCCATTCTCCTCTTGACCTCTCTGACTTTCCTGTCGTCTATAAAATGCACGGTCACGCACCATGAGCCCTTCTATAATGATCCTCAATAGCAAAAAGCAAAGCAGGCCACAGAAATGGCTGGCCCTTTGACCCCGCCTGCCCAGTGGTCAGCTTCATCTCCAGAGGTGACAGTAACTAAAACAGGCTCATTAAGGATCTCTAAGTGGCTTTTGGGTTTCTGTGTCACTCTCAAAAGAACCTCTGGAAGTATATAAGACATGCCTGAGGCACCAAGAACAGAAGAAGCATCTAGGAGCATCTGAAACGAACACTTGAAATCTACTGTTCATCAAGAACAACAAGTGAGTTTTGTTTCTGCAGATTTATATATCTTTGTATCTTTTGTTTTGTATGTTTGGGTACTAATTCGTTTCACCTTTCCATCTTTCTGTCAATCTCTCAGCAGAAATGACTGGAGCTGCTGTATCTGTGTGCCTACTTTTTGTCTTGTCTGTATGTTCAGCGTGTTACATCTCTAACTGTCCTATTGGTGGGAAGAGGTCCATCATGGATGCACCACTGCGCAAGGTGAGCTTCTTTTACAAACACATTTATTTTAGCTTCCTTTGTGAAGTTTTAAACTCAGACACAGAAGTGTGACAAATGTTTGCTAGAGTCTAGTCCATTTTATTTCTATAGCCCCAAATCACACTCAAAGGGATTTTTTCATCTGAACAGCACACACGATACACCTTTGACTGGGATAAAAAAAAAAGGAAGAAGAGCAACGGAGGAGGCATCTCTCTTTATGGACATGCAATAGATTAATAAATAGAATAGATGTTGAAAAACATCTACATAATAACGAGTAAAATTATATTAGATAAACAGTCAAAGTACCTTCCTAGAATGTATTTGTTTGAACCTCACAATTGCAATATATAATAAAATAGCCGAGTTTAGGCTGAAACCTAAGCTCAAATAAAAAATAAATAAATAAATAAGAGAATCTGAAAATCTTAAATCAACTTCAGAACGTTAACGAATACTCTATACCAGTGCTTCCCATTAGGGGTCGCCAGAATTTCATGGGGTGGGTCACAGGGCCGTCTTGATTTTAAGGGTTGTAAGTAAACTTCTTAAAAAATGTATACAATGGGCAAATGTCAAAGCATTTCATTCATTTCTGTGAAAAAGGAATGTAATAAAATTTGAGATTAGAAGTTTAGTTGATTATTTAAGATATAAAATGAAAATAAATCTGACAAGATAAGAACACAAACTACTGACAGACCCTTTACTCTCTTAACTAAAGAGCAGAAAACGCTTAATTTAAAAAAAAAAGAGAGAGAGAAACTCATCATGATGCCATATATATATTCAATAATCTTTTTACAAAAAGATTATTTTTATTCAATAATCTTTTTACAAAGTTTTACAAAAACTTCCTGCTGTTATTGTGCTCACCATTTGGGTTAATTGTACAGTTGATCAGTTGTTCTACTGTTATTGTGGTGCATTGAATATAATATGGAATATCGATAAAAATAAGTAATTTAGTGAGGTATTTTCAGTTTACTCAGTTTTAGAAAAGGAGTCTCTTGAAGAAAAAGTTTGGGAACCACCACTGTTCCCAGTGCCAAATTACAAAGATAATACATTCTAAATAACATCAATAATCATCAGTCGTTTCCTCCTCCAGTGCATGTCTTGTGGCCCCGGAGACAGGGGCCGCTGCTTCGGCCCCAGCATCTGTTGCGGGGAGGGCCTTGGCTGCCTGCTGGGATCCCCAGAAACAGCTCACTGTGTTGAGGAAAACTACCTGCTCACCCCCTGCCAGGCAGGAGGTAGATCCTGTGGATCTGAAGGAGGACGCTGCGCTGCCTCAGGACTTTGCTGTGATGCAGGTCAGAAATTACATTCAGTATTCAGATCATTTAAGTAAATACAACAATACCACTCTCTTAGAATACTCCCTTAGAAGTAAAAGTACAGTTCAAATTTATATTATACTTAACGAAAAACACAGAGATATTATTTACAAAATTTACAAAAGTATAAAAGTAACAACAACAAAAAAACTCAAGCAAAATGGCTCTGTCCATATATATTATGTATGTATTATACTATTGGATAATAACCACTGCATTGCATTACTATGTAAACAGTATTTTAATGTTGTAGTTGACAGAAATGAAGCTGATTCTAGTTCTTTCATAGACTATTTGGCGGTTTATATATAATATAAAATGCATCATGTTTTATACGCTAATTGTTCAAAATTTACATTCTCAAGTACAAGTACCCAGAATTGTTCTTAAGTAAACAAACTTAGTTACTTTCCTCCTCATAAAGGTGATTTATATGATTGTCTAGTATCTTTTTATTCTAATACAGACTTTGATTTAGCTCAATGTATGTTAATGTGATTATATCTAATATATTATTTTACTGTCATAATTAGAAGCTTGATTCCTATTTAAGCTGTTTCTAACTCGTGTAAAGTGCAGTTGAATAAGTAGCATACTGTGTCTTTGCGTTTGAATTGTGCTTCTTCGGTCACTGTAATCTTTGTTAAGAAAAGGTTGACGGTACTAGGTCACAAAACCTGATAACAACATGTTGTAAAGTGTCCTTGCAATAACAGATAACCATATTCTTTGCAATAAATCCTTTATTTATTTACTTATTTATTGCCAAAACCCTGCCACAGAAAGCTGCACCACAGACCAATCCTGCCTTATTGAGGAGGAAGGGGACGATCAAACCAGCCAGTTCGAGGGCAGTGACCCCGGTGACATCATCCTCAGGCTCCTGCATCTGGCTGGTCACACATCTCCTCATCGAATGCACCAATGAGCTGCTTCTGACACCAAGTTCTCATGGGAAACTCTTCAGACGTAGAGACAAAATGGGTCTTGTAGTTGTAGTTCATATAGTTGTATTTCTCTGTTTGTCATCATCACTCTGATTTTGCTCTTTCCCCTGGAGCACTTCTGTAGAGTGCCTTTGTCAATATATTTTTATGTATGAAAATAGGGATGAATACTGACAGTGGTCATCCAGATATCTGCATGTTGAAATAAAGTTTTGAGAGAGTATAAAGTGTTGTATTTGTCCTTGTAGGTTGCTACAAAATGAGTTTCAACACACTACGTTTCAAAATCATTAGAAAACAAGTCAGCGTAAACCTTATCAGGCTGCATTGTTACATTGACAAATGTACAAAGCGCACAGCCGTCTTTATCTCTGAGATGTTCAGCTTTGCATAATGCTGTTACAGACCTGCACATGACGCTATGTGTGTTTTCGTGGAAGCTCCAGTGACTCAATCACTGTTGCAACAGTTACAGTTATCTTGTACAGTCGTCACCTTTGATCCACTTTTTGTGAGCTTCATGGTCTAACCATAAGTTCGTGATCGGTGATCGAGGTGAATGGCAAATAAATTAATAATAAGCACAGCAGATGAAAGAAAGTTAACACTGATAAGAGATTATTAACAGTCTGCTTGATCTATTTTTTTTCTCCTATCATGATCTGCTCTCTTTTTTTGTTCAGCATATCATGAGCAGATCATCTGAGTAAAGTACCTCTCTAATCAAATGTAGAGTATAGTTCATACTGTGGAAGTAACAGTGAACTCAGGATTTTTATCAGCTGTAATATATATATATATATATATATGGCTGATGCCTGAAAACTTTAGAAGTAAAAAAAAATTTAGAAGTAGATTTTACTAGCACTCAGAGATAAATCATCTTCTCTAAAAATAGGGATTCACCACAAAAGAAAAGAAAAATGTGTAAATAAAAAAGTCATGCAGAACAAACAACAGAAGGGCAGACATGGACACAAAAGACAAAAGGGTGGAAAACAGTGAGAAAAATGATGAAAAGAAGGAACAGAAATTGAGAGGCCAAAGTTAAGGGTTGAGAGGAGGGTGGAGGATGAAGGAAGAAAGAAAGCAGCAAACTGAAACATGACAGCAACAGTATGTTCAGTCAGCAGTTTTGGGGGTGCGATTCATACAGTGTCATCATATGTCAGTGTGTGACTTTCAACATCATTACATACAATTTCTATGCAAAGATCATAAGACCTCAAAATGTATTATTGTTTTCCCCTCTGAATCAAGGGTTACCTAACTTTAGTCTGATCACCCTGTACCTCTTTTATCTCTATCTTATCTGTGGTGGTGATCGTCTGAGAAGTGGGCTGGAGCTGCGTTAATTGTAGACACCTGTAGTTAATGATTGTTGGGCTGGAGTTGGAAAGTATAAAACAGGCAGATTGCCACTTCTCCCTTTACCTTCGCTGTCTGTCACCATGTCTTTCTCTGGAAAATACCAGCTGGAGTCTCAGGAGAACTTTGAGCCTTTCATGAAGGCCATTGGTAGGCTTTCAGCTTTCTTGCATGCATCTTAGACTGCTAATTTTGAGAGTGTTTTGTTATGCTTGTAACAAAATACTTTTGGACTTTTCATTGTTTTTGCAATCCAACATGGTTATCTGACTTGTCTTGTTTGTGCTAACTTACAACTGTCAGGAAGGAAATGAGACATTACTTGTAATGGCTTCTTACCAGTTGTTTTTGTGTCTCTAAGGTCTTCCTGATGAACTCATCCAGAAAGGCAAAGACCTCAAGAGCATCTCGGAGATTGAGGAGACTGGTGACAACTTCAAAGTGACGGTCACTACTGGCTCTAAGGTCCTTGTCAACACTTTCACCCTTGGAAAGGAGTCAGAGCTGGAGACACTCACTGGAGAGAAGGTCAAGGTAAGCCACGACAAGCAACAAAATTCATGGCTCACTAGGAACCTAAAACTATGTAACTGCTGCTTAACTTTATCTTGTCCCTACTTCAAGGGGGTGGTTCAGCGTGACGGCAACAAGCTGAGTGTCTCCCTGAAGGGAATTGAGTCTGTCACAGAACTGGTGGATGGGAACACAATTGTTAATGTGAGTAGACTAAATGTTTCATAACTTCTGATTCAATGGGTAAAATAAACACGTTTCTAATGCGGCGTTCTCTCTTCCACAGACTATGACTCTTGGTGGCATTGTATACAAGAGGACCAGCAAACGCATGTAAATGTCTACACTTGGGATAATAAAAACATGAAAGGCAGAACTGTCTTGGTTTCTTTAGCACGAGCTCTGAATGCAAGATGGGCTTACTTCATTTCCAACCTGCAGAGTAGCTGTCTGTAGTTGACTCATTCTTCTGCTGTAAATGATCTACTAGAACATCATGAGGGCCATCAAAATGTGTTTTGGAATTGAAAACTAGCTAAAGGTCACTTCTGACTACAGGGATGTAGACTGAACTGAGCAACAGGTCCTTCTAAAGGTGCAAAATCAATTTGTGATGAAATTGCTCATGTGACTCCTTACTTTTCTCAACACAGAGTAGCAGTGTAGTCATGGGGCTTAAATGTTTGTGCTTTGGAGAAATGAAAAGGGGAAACTTGAATAAGAGGCCTGAAACTTGTGTTTCTCAACCTCAATGGCATTAAAAGAAATGACTGACTGCAGGACCACTTAATGGACAGCAGAGGGAGTTAAACTTGTTGCTTGGAACACTATATTGGATAGTGACCGACTTTCACCCAAGCTGGTGGCTAAACGCACGCTTAAACTATAGCTTGAGACCATAGTATAGGTTTGCAATCTGTCAATACTAACAGCAGATGGCGTTGTAGTGTCTGGGCTCCTGAAAAGTTTGGTTCCAGGACAGGCTACCTCAGTTGTCACACTCTGGTGTCCCAAATTCCCTCAGACCACATTGCTCTTATGTACAGCTTAAAACTGAATGTGAAACATTATTTGGCAATAAGAACCTTTTTATGCTTGGCTTTTCAGTGTTCATTTTAAAGTGTAAAACGCTATTCTTCAGGTTACACTAAAATACTGCCTACATTGTGCAAACTTGGTATCTTGCCTTACACAGCACTAAGGGAATAATGCATATTCCCTGAGGTAAAACAATTGCATGCACTTCCAAGATAGCAATTTATTTAAAACCTATCTTAATGAAATAACTGAGCACCTTATGTGTGCAGGCAATTATTTAAAAAGCTGGAGGCATCTTTGGAGATCAAAACTTTGCCTTATCCAGGGTAAAGATTAGACAATGTATTACCTGATACAGTATGTAAGGAGAACTATAGTTGGACAATCTTGCATTAAACCAAAACAATTGACTTTCATGTAAGATTAAAATGCACAAAATCTGATGTTACAGAGCTGGGCTGTAGGAATTATTGAAGTTTAAAAAAAACTACTTAATTTTTGTAATTCAGTTGGATTTAATGAAAACAAAATGCAAAAGTTTGACATTTTAATGAAAAGTGTAACTACAAAAGAAATGTGACTAAATGAGTAGCCTCACACACACAACACTCAAAACGGTAAACAATAGGAGGGTTTATTAGGATGGGTTTCTTGATAGTTGAATGACTGCAGTCCTCTTGATTACTTCTTCCGGTGGAAGAGATTCTTGATTCCCTCCTCCATAGATCTGGGTTCGTGCATCATGGACATTGGTTTATTCTTCAGAGCAGCATCTCTCATACTGTGGTAGACAAACTCATTCTGCTTGAACATCCTCAGCTCCATTTCTGTCTGCATACGCATCGCCTGTGGAAATATCAGGAAGCAACATCAGCACTGAAAATGTTTACCCATGAGTTGGTATAGCTATAATGACACTTGTAAGCTGGCCAGTTTTGAGTAGTATCTAAAGTCACTTTGTACCAGAGTGGTATCTAAATTTAAAATGGTAATCTTTAGCTGCACACCAGAGCTAAGTGTTTTGCCCATTTCTCACTACAGCTCAAGTTCAGCCAAAAAATTACTTTTTAGCAAAGCCAAAGGAAAGTTTATCATGATTTTGACATGAGGTTTTTACCTCCAAGTCCTTGGTGATGGGGTGTGTTGGGCCGTGGGTGACCATGAGAATGGCGTAGGCCTTGCAGATCATCCCGTGGCCAACCTCTATCTCCCCAGCTTGCCAATGAGTCACTCCTGCTCGCATAGCAGACATACCGAGAACTGCATTGTTGGGGTGGTACAGTTTCCTGTC
The DNA here is from genome assembly GCA_946959425.1 of Argyrosomus regius. Taxonomy (NCBI): domain Eukaryota; kingdom Metazoa; phylum Chordata; class Actinopteri; family Sciaenidae; genus Argyrosomus; species Argyrosomus regius. Next base: position 18,340,124 of record OX336890.1, read on the forward strand.
AGGGGAAGAGATTTTATTTACTGAGTTTTCACACTGAAGATTTGGAATGAATGTGATGTATAATGCTCATGTGATCACAGACAGTTCAATATCTTTGTACTCACACGTATCCATCCACCATTTTGCGGGAATATTCTGCAGCATCGTTAAAGTACTGCAGGTAAGCTTGCACCTCGCTTAATGTGCTCCACATCCTCAGCTGGTAGATGTGAGTGTCAGCCAAAATTGGCTCAGTTTTCTCTATGCACTCCTTGCAGATTTTTACCACCTGAAGAGAAAAAAAAAAAGAAAAATCTTTAAATACAAGGAAGTAGCACAGAGTGTTGGTAAGATGGAGGAAGTCTTGAATTCTGTTGTAGGATAAAAAAAAAATCATCTTTCTGGAGCTACTTAATCATGTTTATATTTAGTGTTATAGGTATATCGATACAGTACCTCATGGTAGTCGGCATTTAATCGAGCCTTGTCCATCTTCTCCAGCATTTGGAAACAGAAATCTGTTGCCTCTTTCACCTGCTCCTCTGGGGGCTAAGAGTTAAAGATAGGAGACATTGATCAAATTTTAAAAAGTTGCAACACTGATAAAGTATAAACACACTGACAACAAAATACACCATGAAACTCTGTTTATTTTTAAAGACAACTCAGGTTGCCTTGTCTAAGTCCATAAAGGTGAAGACCTGATTATTTTTATCTTAAGAAGACCTTTAACCTGCTGAATAGGCCCTCTGCATGATATGAATGTGTATTTAACTAGTAACAAACAAATATTTACTCTCCATATATAATTAAAAGACCATTCTTAGTTTTTTTTTTTTTAGTTTTTATTGAGCAGCATATCATAAGATAGAAACTCCATAAACTTTTTTTTGAGGATACACCCTGACACGTGCTATTTATAACTGTTGACCCATACATACAATCTAGACAGGAGTGTAGTGCCTCGTGCTTCACAGATTAAGATAATGTCAAGCCGTATCATTCAAGGCCATTCAATTACCTTTTTATGGTGTATCATACATCGATTTACACATTTCAGAGTAATAAATGGATAATTGTTTTGGAATTGGTATTGATAGTTGGATATAAGTGATACAATATGACATTAAATAGATAAAATAATAATTCCTGTTATTATTTGACATTAAAATACAGCTACTGCCATGAAGTCATTGAAGTAACTGAGTAGATGAAGTTTACTTTTCTCTATGGCCACTTTTTTCAAATGCATGTGTGAATGCATGCACGTACAATCTGTTGGGAGTTATCTCTGCTTAAAATAGTCACTGTGGCTCTGCTTCTCATGTTCCCTGTCTGTTCTTATCACCCATCCAGTCAGAACTAAATGTAGTGACAGGGTTTGGTCCTTTCTGCCTTATAAAAATATAAAGTATAAAATAAAATATATTCTCACATTCATTCAGACAAACACAAACCTTGACTCCGTCCACTTCCTTTCCCCCCAACTTCAAGTCATCTTTGAGGCGGTTCTTGCAGTGCTCACATGTACAGTCAAAGAAGTATTGTGTTTTCAGCAGTCTTTGTCTCTCTTCTGACAAATTCAAGTAGTCCACATATGCGACTGTCAGCTCCTCTCCCTCTGAGATCTTACCTAGAGAACGAATCTCAATCCTGAGGAAGAGAAACACAGTTAAATACATGTGGATATGCGGATAACGCATTCATTTCACTTATAGTTTTAAAGTGATGGTGAAACCCTGTTCCATAGTGTGGCTTTCAGTTCAGTCAATCCAGCTGAATGGTTGAAGGATTGAAGGAGTGTAAATGGGAATATTGTTTTAATCTGGTGTTACATGGTGTTAAAAGTGAACTAGAAGAAATTTGTTATAAATGAGAGAAGCTACTAATACACTCTGACACAGCAATCTGTGTTGGTATGATGAACAGACACAATCATACATGGACAAACACACAAAGTGAAAAACCAGAAGCCCATGAGTGAAACTTTGTGTGGACAAGACAAACAGTTAATACATAATGTCTGGTTGAGAAATTAGCTTTCGGAAGGTGATAAGTAATATGCAGAGGAGAAACAATACCAGCCTTTTGTTATACTAAATAAGCCAAATGAAGGTTAAAGCATTCACATGTAGCATGTTGACATATTGATGTAAAGAGTCAAATCATTGCATACTACGGGGCATGACTTGTTTTCTACAACAGACAGGTGGAAGGAGTGGAAGGGAGGATGGCAGTTATGTGTAATGATCTGTTGATTAAGCTTTTAATGTCATAGAGTCAATGGTGCTCTAAAAATAACACTTGAAAAAGGCTTGAGGTTGAGGTAACGCACCTCCGTTGAGAATGAAACATAGTATTCACAGCCGATTGACTGAAAGACAAACAGGAAGCAGTTTTACACCAAACCTGACAAACACATTCACACACAATACACAACAGCAAGTAAACACAAACACACACACACACACACACACAAACATTTTACATTTTTAATCACATTCAATTTCAGGTGAATGCAAACCAAATTTTGAAAGGACAAATATATCACTAGAGTACTTTCACCTACAGTGGTGTTTCTTTTTACTTACTTGCCATGGTTGAGGATCACGGTGCAGTTTGGCCAGCAGTCATGATTCACTAGACACAAATTGGGGAAAAGACCAACTCCAACTGCCTGAAGGCCCCTCTGGTCGCTGACAGTGAAACCGTTACAGTTAACCTGGAAACAAGAGAAATATTGATGTGAACACAAATAATGCTGTTTGTCTTTCCAGTATTTCACTGCTTCAATATATCCTCCCATAAAAACAAGGCAACGTGGCTTCATCAAACCTATTTATATTTCTCACTGTATAGATAAAGTCATCTCAAGATGATAAAGAGGATATAAAAATATGCTTTTTTGCCTAAATTTGAGTCAGTACTCCTAGTGGGTTCATTAAAGCCTTGTCACTGATAAATATGTTACATGGTCTGGACAGCAGACAAAGTTTCCATTATCTGGCGATTGCAGTTTTTCTTTTTTAGTTGTTTGCTAGAACATCCATTGTTTATTATTGATAGCAGCATTTCTGTGCTTAACATATCTGGATGTGTTGTTCACAGCACAGAATTTCACAGACAAATATGACTTGTGAATAGTGTTTCTCTTTAACCTGGTATTGTGTGCTAGCTGCCAGTCAGGTGTTAAATTAAATGGTACAAGTCGTGTTGTAAAGGCAGGTATGAAGGAGCATGCCTGAGTTTACTACTGGTATTTACTTTGCTTTGTCAGCCGCTGCTGGTGGTAAACATGAAAATACTTTTGGGAGTTGACAGAAACGACTGAACACATTTGTTTTGGTCATTCAGTGAGGACCTAGCTACAAAAAGGGAAATGTGTGATGGCCAATAAAGAGATCACACATATAAACGCACCACTCCAAAAATATGTGAGATAACGTCAATCGTGTGCTGTTTGCTGGTACGGGGCCAGTAGTCCAGGAAGTTGTGGATGTCCACTTTGAACTCCTTCAAATCATCCTCTTGCATGTCAGTAATGTGGTCTTCTAGTTCATCCAGTGTGGTCAGCTGCATGTCAGACACCACGTACCCCTCCTTGTCAATACGCCACATGATGCGGGCCACCAAACTGATGACATAAAAGAACAATGAAGAAGATGATAGATGACTTCAAGGATCGTGAGAAAATCAGACACAAATGATCTCAAGACAAATTTTAAGGACTTACTGACACTGACCTTGATGCAACTACTATTTACACGACATATCTGTATTTTTGTGAAGATGAAACTGATGCATCTCACAAATAAACACTGCACACAGTAGCAGAATAACAAAAGTGTCTTTCTCAAATAACTCATTTGATTAAGGCAGCACATCAAATCAAAATCAAGTAACACCTTTCTATTTTCCTTTTCCTCCCACTTACCGGATGTTCTCATTTGGTGTTTTGCCATAGGCTTTGATGGCACTACATTCTTGCTTGTGTTCAGCCCAGCCAGCACGCTGACAGGTTCGGTCACAGTAATGGGCAAATTTGCACTGGCCGCACCTCTGTAGCTTGTCTTGTCTTCGGAAACAGCTGTGGCAAATACGTTCTGCTAGACTGCAGAAGAAGACAGGAAATGGAAAAAGGAACAATATTATGATTCATATATTACAGCAAATGTATATTGTAGATACAATAGCCTGAGAGATGGAAGTTTAGCATATAGGTTTCATCTTATTGGAGGCTATTTTTGACCTTTTATCTGTATTTTTTTACCAGTTTAAAAGTTTCTTTTTCTGAAGAAATCTATTCTTTATTAGATCATATCATCACTAAATATTCTTAACTCAGTGTTCCCATACTGCTTTCACAGTCTTTATGAGCTAATTGAAGTAGTTTGAAAAAAGCTAGTCAGTGGGCCTTGAGTTGAGATTAGTTGGTAACTATAAAAGCTATAAAAATGGCTGGGATTGTGAGTACTTCTAAAATAGATTAGTTTGATCTGAAGACAGTAAAATCTGTCATGAGGTTTGATAACATATTTTTACAATTCAAAGATATAAATGCTAAAATTTTCTGTCACAACTTTGTCCCCCACACTTGGTTAGTTTGTCTCACAATTATCAAGTCTAAAAAGGGTGACTTTTGTTTCTGATTGTTCAAGATAAGCAAGCTGGGATTCCAGCCCCCGCAACCCTGATAAGGATAAGCAATTACAGAAAATGGATGTTTGTGATAAGGCCATTGTCATTTAGTGTTGGCTTGATCTTTCATGTTACCAGCACTTATTTAGTTACAGTTATCCCCTGAAAATGAGCTGTCTGCATTAGACACACAGTTGTTACCGTGAAATTACATCAGCATGACAATGTAACATACGGTAAGAATACAGCACGCTTGTGTCAGTATCAAACCACAGTAAAATCAGACCTTCCAAGCAGGAAAATGTATTATATTGTGGATTCATTGTAAACCTGGAGAAAAAAATGACACAAAATATAATCTTGAACTGCCCAGATATCCCCATAATGACCACATCTGAATACACCCCCCACCACTGAGCGTCCTCATCCACAATTTGCATCATTACTTTACCTGTCAAACACAACAGCTGCGAAACTGGGCTCAGAAAAAATTACATCTCCGGCCCAAAACTCCTTGGTAGCCTTCAGACCCCTCCCCTTTCCAGGTGAGTCAAATATTGCCACGTTCTCCATGGTAGCTGCACTGGTTCCTGAGATGTTGGTGAACGGTGAGTAAGTGGTGAACAGAAGAGTGTTTCAGTGGCAGAGAGAAGCTAAATACAGCGATAGGGTGGTTGTGGACCAATAGACCAATCTGGGCTCCCTGTGTTCCTCAATGACAACTGCACATTCCACACCTAAGGTACTAAAATAGCCATCCACATCTTGAACTGTACCAACAGACACAGAAAATGGGTTGGTGGTGTTTGTCTCAGTATTATTTCTCGCTGAGAAAAAAAAATGAATGACTTGGTTTAATGACTTAAACCAACAACCTTATCTCGAAGAAAGACCACTGAAACCCATTGTTATTCTCTCCAGATCTTTTCATTTATTTAAATTTATGGTCAGGTTTTTTGTTTTTTGTCAAGTTCCCCCACTCTCAACCATGATTTGGTAGGTGTCTGGTCCCAAAGGGTTATTTTTGGCTCTCAGCTGCTGTTGTCTATCAGGAGTCTGTGGTGACGCTGGACAGCTGCGAGAAGTTTGACAGGAACAGAGCTGATCTATCTCTCTCTACCCTGTTCTAGTGCTTTCTCTAACTCTCTCTCTCTCTCTCATTCATCATATAAACACATTCTCGCATTTTCATCCAAACGTTTGCCGTGCAGAGCAGTGCTTCACAGACCAAATATTAGCCAGTGTCTACAAACCTCAGTTTGTTAACCTTTTACAAACACTATAACGTTCTAGGTTTCAGTGGTATCCTCTGCCATGTATGGCACCCAGATTATTTTGATCATTTGATTTTTATTTTTTTTTTTTTAAATGACCACAATGACTGAAAAGACAAAAGTAGATCTAATAATAGATGTTGTAGTGGCAGTCCACTTGACTAAATTTGATGGCATTTCCAATGCATAGCAATACAAAAAATGAGGGCTGCCATGGAATATGCATTTGATACTTTATTGGCATATTTATATCCTGATTAAAAAACATCTACAAAAGCCAGGGGGCACAGTAAATTATATAACAATGCACTGGCAACAGAATAGGATTGACAATGAGACTTTTGTCTTACAAAAACAGTAGACTAGGCTGAGATTGACAGGAAGTTGATGTGAAAAAGTCATGGAAAAAGATCACTAGCCTGTTACGTCATCCAAAACTAGATGCCCCCCACAGACCAGCACAGATGCACACGTGCTTGAAAACTGTCCCCAGTTCTTAATTCCCTTCAGCTGTTCTCCTGTGACTCCCCTGTGTAGGCTATGTGACTACTTTTATTATCTGCCTATATGCCCTTAGGTGACCAGATGAAGTGGCAACAACAATAATTATACAACTTACCACAATTTACCGCACACAATAGAGCAAACAACAAAACTGGCTACAACATACAACTTTTCAAAGCAGTCATTGAAAGTTCTGTGTCATGTTGATGAACAGTTAGAGGTTAAAGGAGCCCAAACTTTGTCAAAACATAATAGTCATTTCTCGATGCACAATTATATTTACATATGTTTTAAAAATCATGCAATTTCACTCAGTTGTTGGGTTTAAATTCATCATGCTTCACAGCAGCAACAAACACATTAACATACACAATTAACAGAAGAAGACAACAGAAATCAATTTAAATCATTATTAATAATGAAATAATTAAAAGGATCTGAAACAGGCTCTACATAGATCTTTCCTTACTTTTAGAAAAAATAAATAACGTGGTAACATGGAGTGACAATTTACATGTCAATGTTACATATAACCAACAGCACAGCAAATGAGCAAACAATTTGATAACATGACAGCAAGTAAGAGACATTCACAAACTTTGAGGCCTTCAGACAGAACATTTATAAAAGCCAATAACAACAATACAAAGTTGTTGTATTTTATATACTGTACTATAATTACACAGTAATTTTGTATCTGTTCTCTGTTGTTGTATTTGTTTCTGTCTATTTCTTAACTCTTTCTTTAAGAGAACAGTAGCCAAGTACATTGTGCCTAAAATAAGTAAGGGAGTCTCATGCATTGATTATCTTTTTAATTTAATTCTGGCTCATAGTGATATCACACTGTGAAGAAGTCAACATGAGTACCTGAGGGGAATTCATTGTCCAGAAGGAGCTTCATTAGTTTGGCTGCAGACTCCTGGCATGGGAACAAATTATATTTAGTACCTGTTAACCTCTGAATATCCTTCTGCATCTCTGTGTCCATAGGACCTGAGGGAAGCCAGAAGGTTTTGTGGGTTAGAAAAATATCATAGCTTGCCTTTTGTGCTCCATATTACATGTATACAAGATGGTTAAATATGGAGATACAGTACATCCTATCAGCTTCTTTTCTTTTCTCAAACTTATTACACACTGTCCCTGTTAAAAATAAATATAAAATACATTTTCAATACACCTCATCTCCTATGAATATTGTTACAGCACTGCTTTACTATAGCATAAATATTTATATTAATACACCCCTGGTCAATATATAAAGTTGTATATACCTGGTGAGTAGCTGAGTACTTTGACATTTGGCTCCTCCTCAGCCAGCACACTGAACATCATATTTCTGGCTGCTTTGGCAGTGCAGTACAACACCCAGGATGGTAAGGCCTGCAGTGCAAACACTGACGAGACATTAACTACGCTCCATCGCAGGCCTGGTCTGCGTGGAAATGCCTGCAGGATTCCTGCAGTCAGCACCAGAGCAGAGCTAACGTTGAGGGACAGATAGGAATTCACCTTATCAAGGTCGGTGAAACTCGCAAAGTGTGAAATGTCACCCAAAGAACCTGGAAGCAGACAGGGAGATAGGATGGATTGGTGTGGGGAAGAAGGTGGAAAGTTAATATGACAAAGGGAATAACGTGAGATGACGACATGAGAGGTCAGCATGCAAAATCAGCACTGAGTAGGCTACTTAGTTACAGATTTCAACAAAGAAAGTCAGTGAACACTCACCAGCATTGTTGATAAGAAGCACATGATCCATTTCATTTACAGCTTCTTGCTTTGCCACCATGACTGTTTCATGCACTCCCTCTCTTGTGCTCAGATCAACAGCTATGCAGCGAACCACAAGCTGCTGTTCTTCTGTGAAGCTCTGCAGTTCTTGCTTCAACTCCTGCAGCAGGGACTCAGACCGAGCCACCAGCAAGAGGACAGAGCCAGCCTTCAGCAAATGGGACACCTGGATGGACACAAGAGATTTGTTTGTTTGCTTGCCTTTTTGAAAATATTTTTTTCAACAAGTTGATCACTTACTTCATGTACCAGCGCATGTCCGAATCCCCTTGAGGCTCCTGTGATGATAACGATGCCCCGGCCTAGAGTTCTCGGGTTTTTAGAGTGAATGTCTGACATCCTGTCAAATTTTCTCTGATCAGTGAAAAATGTGTAAAAAAAAATGTAAAATGAGGATTACAGCTAATGTGAAATGAGAGGACAAGAGCCCACTGCTTTTGTCAGCTTGTGAGACATATGTGAACACCGAGCTGCTTTTATAACTCTGCATGAGCAGGCAGAACTAATGCGTTTCATGTGCTATATTCATGAGCATGAATGGTAAATGGCCTGTACTTATGAAGCACCTTTCTAGTCTTCTAACCACTCAAGGTGCTTTTACATTAGTATTGGCTGCCATGCTCATCAGTTCAGGCAGCTAATCAATCACTGATGGAGGGGCCTTTGTGAGTAATTTGGAATTTCTTTGGATCAACCCACCGATCATCTGATTAGTGGATGACCCACTCTACCTCCTAAACCTCCGGAGCCACAGCTGCCCAGAGTGTGCCACATTAGTAAATGGAATAACTATACATTTGAAGGATTAAAAGTGTTTTGTACAATTACTTTAAAAAGATACATTATTTGATTTAGAATAATGAAATTGATCCCAGGCCTTAAACCCCACGAGCGGTTCAAAGCTCCTGTGCTAGCTGTGTAAACACCAACACTGTCCCAATGCTCACAGTTCACAGTCCGGGCACAGCTAATAAGCTAACTAGCTAACAGCAGCAGCCCATGAGGAAACTCTCTGAATCACAGAAAGTAGAGAGAGAGAGAGCAGCTTAAAGGATGTCAGAGGGACAAAACAGAAAATATAAAAATAATAAATCACCTAAATCAGTGACATAGTTGGTGGTGTGTGACTTTGTGCCCTAAAGCATCACATACTTCTAATGGGTGATTGTACCTGGAGCACAAAATTACAAAATGCATTCAGGGCACAGAGTGGGAATGACAGAGGCACCAGTCACTCTATTAGAAGTTGGTGTAGAAGTAAGACTGTTATTTTAAGGTGAAATAGTCTCTGGCTCTTTATAAAATGTTATTTATAGATAACAAACAATTAATAGACCAGTTGTTATGATATAGCACACTTTGATCTCCATATTTAGATATTCTATGTTCTAAAACACATACACACAAAAAACAATGACGACAGACAGCAACACTGATAAGGACAATAAAACAAAGAAACATAAATTCGTAAAATTTCAGCACTCACAATAATATTGCAAAAGTACAACTATCCTCTATCCTAGATACAATTGTTCCTAGAAAAGGCATGTGCTTTTAGACTATAATGGTAAACAATGAAAAGATTTTACAGTAGGATTAACAAGTAAACAAAGTCACTCTGAATGCAGGCATTCTGTAATTAGAGACACAATAACGATAATTACAAACACTGATACCATCAGCTATTTCCCAGTCCTAAGTTACCATGAAATGGCTGAAGTCTTATGCCATTAAAAAAAACAGATGCTCTGTCACATGCACTACCAGGTCTTGTGGGACAACACTGTCAATACTGACAGACAGAAAGAGAACAGAGATTTACAAAGAAATAATGTCCAATTTTGGGCCCCATAGTGGCCTGAGGGAACCAGGGTATCCCTGGAAACCTGAAAGCTGAAGCCAGTGTCCTTCCCCTCTATACGTTCAGCAGTTTTGCAGCTGTGTCCCAGTCCCAGTACACGTGGCCAGAACATTGACACTACTGCCCCCTAATGGACTATTAAGGAAATGTCACAGAAGAAGAGCCTCCTCTTCAGAGATTTGCCAGTTTAATAGTATGTAAAAAAAAAAAGCAAATGTAGACGTCACACTACCCAATCATACAGTACTAACTGGGTAAAACTGAGTTGAGGAGTTACTAAGCGCATCATCAAAAGAGTCACACAGCCAGTAGTAGAAGAAGAGTTTAGATACAGTACATAGTAAAAATACTCTGTTACAATTAAAGTCCTGCAAGTAAAAGTATGGATGTATATTCAGGAAAATGTATTCAAAGTACTGAATGCATATCCACTGTGACTGTTCAACTATTGTATTTTATATCATTAGATTATTATGACTATGCATTAATGTAAAAACCGATTTTACTGTTGCAGTTGGTTGTAGTAGAGCTCCGTTTCAATTGTTATGTATAGCACTTCTGAATATTTTCATTATGTATTATTATGCTGATTATTTGGTTTGTAAAAATTCTGAAAATTACAGTTACCCCAAACCCAAAGTGATACTTTAATAGTTGTTGTGGAGAAATTGCTGAAGTCAATGGTCAATGTTGAAGTCAGGAGGGAAGAAAATGTTCAGGAGCCTCTGATGTCTTATGCTGTAATATTTATTGACGCTTGGCCAAGGAGAATTAGAGACACTCTCATAGTACATCAGAAGTGCCTGAGTCTGCCGAACTCATGCTGGTGGTCAGACTTTAAACCCCAAGATAACAACACAAATACTATACACCCAGAAATAGTCAAAGAGAATGTATTTACCCATGTTTGTGTTACTGTCAGCGCATTCTAGGCTGGAGACACTGTTGTCTGTTTGTGTTAAAGAAACGTCAACGGCAAGCTATCTATTATGTCTAAGGAAGGCAACATAAGGTCTCTTCAACTCTGGCCACCACAGTGTTGAGATGCTGTTCCCAATCAAAGCGAAACAACTACTACTGCTGAGGACCTCAAGGCCCACACGTGACCTCGTGTAACCTAAGGATAGGAAATTCCATAACAATAGTGATGGTTTCCAGACTGCAAAATTATTAAACGTATAGAAAGATGATTAATATAATTATAGAATCCTCCGATTTGTGAAGCTGGAACAATGAAATGTTTTAGCATGAAGAATAGCTGAAATGATCTTCATTAAAAAAATGTAATTTGTAGATCTAACTCTAAAGCTGTCAAATAATAGTAATGTAGTAAAAGTATAATATTTCCCTCTGAGTTGTAGTGGAGTAGAAGTATAATATGGCAACATACTTGTTAGGTAAAAGTACCTCAAATTTGTACTTAAGTACTGTAACTGAGTAAATGTACTTTCCATTCCATCACTGCACCGTACTGTAACTGTCCTCTGTGAGGTTGAAAAGCTGAAACAGCTCTGGAACGAGTAGATAATCACTTCCTCTATCATGCAGTTAGTACAGTCATCAGGCTCAGGACTTCTCTTCTACTAATAACGTACACTTATTGTCACAGTATTCAACAATCACAGCAAATATCTAAGTAATAAGATTAATGAAGGCTGCCTTCCATGGCCTGTATGTTCCTCTTCCAACCAAAGCCCTGATATTATATATGCTTTTTACTGGCATTACCTGGACATTTAAACCAAGCAACTGATGTTATTAGTTACACCTGTGCTTTTGGTGCTATGAAATTTCCAAAATGTAGATTTTGAAACATTAAACTGCCTGATATCAACTCCCTCAGTTACACACGTAACCTTGATATGTTTGTTTTTTAAAATCTAAAACTCCAGGGTAGGATGGCCTACCCTGGAGTTTTAGATTCACTTGGCATGTGAGCTTGTGTCTTGGATGTTACCCTCCAATCCTGCAGGGGGCACACTGGTTTTCCTCACCACTTCAGGAGGGAAGAAAATAATGAGCAGAAATAATTTTAAAAAATGCTGTGAATACCTGTAGAGAAAAAGACAGCAGGAGAAGATAATAACCATTTAGATACAAACGTTTTTTAGTGAAAATGCTGAAAGAAAACACAACAGTAAACAAATAAACAGTAGAAACCATAGCAGGAAGTGAAGTGAAGCTTAAATCAACAACAGAGAAGTAAATCTAGTTTTCTCCAGTGGAGGGCAGAGGAGTGTATTTCACATACGTACGTTGCAAAGTAGTTGTAGTTTTTCAGTATTGGTGTGTTTTCTTGTTGACACAAAGCTATAATATATATATATATATATATATATACACATATACACACACACATATATATACATATATATATATTATATGTGTGTGTGTGTGTGTGTGTGTGTGTGTATGTGTTCATAATAATATGGCATTATATTGTATAAAAAAGGTATATTGTTGTATTTGTGCAAGTATTAATCTGGTAAAAAAAAAAGGGGGGGGTTGGGGAAATGTAAACTTCTATCTAACAAAAGGTCACACAGAAATATAGCAGAACTTAAAGAAAGATGACAGTTACTAGTGAATGTGAAAGGTATCACTCATATTGAAATCTACAGTTCCCTTCAGCTTTACAGAGTATTTTTGTCATCTTTCAGCTCATTGTTTTGGTTTTACGGCCTGCAGCTTTAATGCTTTGATTTGGTTCAGTCTCACTGCTCTCATACACATTGTTTCCAGATGCAGCAAGCAACAAAACTCTGTATGCTACCTATACCAAGTTGTCAAGTAGCTAATCTCTCTATATAACAGACCACTGCATATGAATGCAGAATCTGTAAGGAAAGGGCCAAGACTTCACGTTTCAATCATTTCTTCATTGTTTCAGTGTTTGTCATCGTTCACGTGTATCAAGTTGCTAGTCTTGGCCCGGACATCCATCATCTATTTTCCAGATATCTGCTGGCGACACTGAAACATTGGCCATTGTCCACCCGAGGCTAAATGGTCATCAGACATCAACTAGCTAGATAAGATAGTGGAGGATTTAGCAACTAAAGAGAAAGATCTCAGGGAGGAGTTGGTAGAGACCAAAACAGAGCTAAAAGAGAGTGAATACTAGTGTTCATTTCCTTAGACAGAAAACTTCAAATGAATGATGAACACTGCTCACTGTAACAGCTTTATTTTGTGATAAATAGCTCGGTGAGCTATTAAGTGAATTGATTGTTTTTTTTGGTTTTTGAATAATTTATGTTCCATATCACATGATCTTTCTTCAAAATGGGTGAAGCTGTCATAATTTATGGGTGACCCAAACCTAAATGCCAACATACCCAAGCAGCAAATCAACTGTAAAACAGAGCATGACCATTAAAACACAACACTTTTCTACAAAACAAAACAATTAGGGAGTTATTAACACGCTGTGGGCTCAAAGGCATTCATTAAAACAAGCATTGGTGATTCATCCAGCATCACTACTCTTTCCATTCGCATCCACCTCCATGCATCCATCCAGCGTATACTGTATATGACTCTATAGGCTTTTCCCGAGGGAGAGCACTGGATTAATGCCAAAAGGGGGCGTTTGTATCATGCAGCCAGAGGGGCGGGACCAGAGGTGGGTGTGTGTCTCTCAGCTGATGCGCGTATCAACCGACCGACTCCATCATCAGCATCCGACGCTGACAGCGGTCGAAGACAGCATCCCTAATATTACCGACCCACGGTAACATCGCAGAATAATTCAGAGCCCGGCCGACCTCGACTGACGCTGCTGTCTTGTGACAATATTGTTTATTGAGGCTGCCATCTTACAAACCGCCGAGCTGCAAAATAGTGAGTAGCCTTTGATGATGGACCGCCAGGATGCTACAATCGGTAAATCAAAGCTACTGTCGTCAATGTCAATGACGCTGTGTATATTAATTTAGATGTATTTTTTTTTCTATTCAGCGAGGGTCGTGCGTTTGTTTCTTGTCACGGGGCCTAGCGAGTAATTGTTTGGGAGCGCAGTCGATTCAGGGCTTGATGCGGATGCTGCTAAAGCCGCCCTTGCCGCCCAGGGATGCAGAGAAAAAGGGAGAGAGAGGGGGAGTCGTGAGGGGAGGGGATTGAGGCAGAGCAGCAGATAGATAGGCAGTGTATTTTACTACTACTACTATTCATCCAAGTGGAAGTAAACCTCTAGTAAATGGGCTGAGAAGGGGAGGTGCACTGGTCTATCTATCTATCTATCTATCTATCTATCTATCTATCTATCTATCTATCTATCTATCTATCTATCTATCTAGTATGCTACTGTATGGTTTTGGTGCTGTGAATGTTCATACGTGAGGTCTTTAACGTTGTAACTTAGTTACAGTTCATGGCTACATCATAGTCTATACAAACACAGTCCCTGTGATTCAGTATGTGTGTGTACTCCTCTGGGTTGTCAGTTTAATAGGTACACCTGTCTAATACAACAGTCCTGCAGTAAATTGTTTTATTGTGTTTATAGTTGTTGATTTTGTTTTATGGTCATTTTTGTTTGGCACTGAAAGGTGTTCCTCTCAGTGTTTTTGGACATGTGCGAATGGCTGACAGGAATTTAAGGGAAGGAGTTGTAAACAACATGCAAAGAGTCTTCGAGTCTACTCTCGTTGATAGAAATGTTACATATGACAAAATACTAGAAACACCTCCAAGTAAAATGTAAAGCATTTAATCTACATGGCAAACTACAGCCTACATATATATACATATAAACTCAGTTTCTACTTTATCAGGTACACCAAGCTCATTATAATTCAGATAAAAGACTCACTGCACTAAATGCTTTTTTGAAACCGTTTTAAAGAGGTGTTAATTCAATTTTATTGTTATTTTGCGGGCTGTAGTTTGTGGTGATGTTAAACTGTACTCTATTACTCTAAGTGGTGTTTCTAATATTTTGTCCTCTCCCTTTATATCAATAAGGGTAGAGGTGAGACTTCTATACTGCCCCAGAAATATACCTAAGCTCAGTTAGCTTGTGATTAAACACACATTTGTGTAAGAATTTGGACCATGGAACATAATATTAACAGAGAGAATAGTAATTAGTAAAGTTATATTCGTAATTTTAATAAGTAGGACAAAACCGTAAGTTTAGAAAAAAACACTATGGCCATTATTGGTGCATATTAAAAAACAAAACTGCAAAGTTAATCAAAGTAACACCAAGTAACCACCATACAGACAACCTTTGGCCTTAACTGTCGCCCACTTTGCCCAATGGGTAATCCAGCCGTGTGTATAACACAATAAATACAACAGCACCACAAATTACAGCCTCCAAACTGAGTGTAAAGTTCAATCAGCACCTGTCTTAAACAGTTTTAACTAAAACTGAACATTTTAAACTTCATAGAATTTATTGCAGGACTGTTGCATAAGATTGTATTCATTTTAGCTAGGTGTACCTACTAAATTGGCAACTGAATGTATACTGAGTGGACACTTTAGCAGGAATAGCTGTACTCTGCAGCCGCATGCATACTAAGACAACAGCCTCGCAAAAAATCTCTAGTAGTTTACAATGTTGAAGTGTTTATATTGAAACCATAAGATGGTGACAAAGCTCTGTTGTTATTTTTAGGCCATAGTTTGTGGTATTTTTGTGTTCGATTGTGCTGCACTTTAATGTAAGGTGTTCCAGTTTGTAAAGCAATCCAATACACCAACAACAACCAGAAACGAGTTACCATGACCCTAAAGTTACTAATGTTTTATTCAGAGTTCTGGAGATCACACATCCTCTTAAAACACTCTAAAAACATAGTTAACGTTGTTTTATCGTATTGATACTTTATGACTTTTCCTAATTTTACGAGCATTGGCAACACTAAACACAGCACTACCTTTAGTCCAAATCCCAATTCATCTGTTTGGATTTCTGTTCAATGCTCTTACAGGAAGTTTGACCTCTCTGAGGTGTCCCCAAATGTGAGATATTACACCATACATTTCTTTGTCTGTGCATGACTTTTTGGCAACTAAAATGAGTATATATTTGTTAATGGATGGCCCATATAATATAAATCATGTTTTCTTGGTTGCTGTAGTAGCAATGCTTTACTGCTATGTACATATTTTGTCACCTTCATTAAATGTGTAAGCCCAGTTTGTAGCAATGAGAAGTGTTACTAGATTCATTCATAAAAATAATAATTATATCTAAAGGAATTATTATTTTTATTTTTTATTAACACAATGAGGAAGTAAAGCACATTTCAGCGAAACAAAAGGGTTAAAGTAATATCTATATGATATTATAGATAACTGAACATCATAAGTTTCACATTTTTATTGCAGGGCTGTTGTTTTGTGTTGTATTAGACTTGTTTTATGTAGGTGTTCCTGTATTTGAGTCCATAACAAATACAAAAAAAACCCAAAAAAAACCTATTCACCCAGCATCCCTTAACTTATGCAAACAAAACAGTCAAAAATACCTCACTCTTTCCTACAAAGTGTATACATAACAAACAGACACCACAAACAGAAAGTAACAGTGATTTTATCATTTAACTTATGGACAAGTTTTATTTTTATTTATTCATACTCTCACTGTACACATAATTGTCCAGACCTATCTGTCTGACCTTTTTCATTTTTATCATGGTGGGAGGACTACGCTGCCCCTGTATGTGGGTTGGAATCTATTCTGCATTAACTATTATTGTATAACTAGTCATTATGCAATTACAATATTGTATAACTCTTTCGTTTTTCTGTGTTCCTCTAGTGTGTGTGCCCCCACTACCTGCATTAGGTTGTGATGACCCACACTACTTCCAAATGTATCTGTGACCCTCCCCAATCCTGACTCCTAACCTCTAATCCCTGACCTTTGACCCCCACTATGGGCAGTGTTGGCAGTGGGGTGGCAGGAGAGCAGGAGTTTGCCATGAAGTCAGTGGGCACGAGGACCACCCTGCCACGGGCCCCTCCTCTCTCTCGCCGTTGCCCTGCCGACCGCAGCTGCAGTGCAGAGCGGCTGCCCCGCCCCCCGGCGACTATATCTGACGGGACGGCTTCTAGCGATGAACGAGGGAGTGTTAGTATCGGGACTGGGACCTGTACCGGAACAGACCGGCCCACCGAAACAGCCTCCTCCACCAACACTGAATGTACCATGACAGCCCCGTCCAACAACAACCAGTTGGAGTGTGGCAACGGTGCAGGCAGGCGGGAGAGGGAGTGGGAGAGGGAGCGGGAGAGGCAGCGAGAAAGGGGGAGAGACAGGGATCGGGACCGAGACTGGGACCGAGAGAGGTTAGAGAGGGAGCGAGAGAGGGAGAGGAACCGGGAGAGGGAGCGAGAACGAGTGGAGAGGGAGAGGCTGGAGCGGGAGAGGGAGCGGGAGAGGGAGAGAGCCAGAGAGAGGGAAAGAGAAAGAATTGAGAGAGAGAAGATAGAAAGGGAGAGGGAGCGAGAGAGGGAAAGGGAGAGGGAGAGGGAAAGAGAGAGGCTGGAGAATGAAAGGATGGAAAGAGAGAGAGAGAGGGAAATGCAGGCTGCAGGTTTGGATGTTTGTGGGAACATTGTGGGTCGAGGAGCAAATGAGAAGAACGGCGTTGGCATGAACCAACACCATCACCGAGAGATGGCAGCTGCTAGAACTGACAACGAGAACAATCCAGGCAGCCATAACCCACCAAACCACAACCCGCCCAAGATCCTGCCAGTGTCGGGGAAACTGGAGCAGGTACTTCAAGATTGAGAACAGTGTTTCTCAACCTGGGGGTCAGCACCCTCAAAGGGGGTTGTAAAATTTCTCGGGGTAGGAAATAATGAAAAAACAAAATTCTTCCACACAAAAATCTGTTTGCTTTTCTGACTTTTAGCAAATCTTTGCTTTTTTTATGGTTAAAAGTTTAGTTTTGCCTCTTTGGGCCCTTATAAGTGCTTGAAATTAAACAATCTGAGAAGGAAAATCACTCTCCAGTTGATCTGTTTATAGCTCATAGATTTAACAAGGGGTTACAAGCAGAAAAGTTTTGGACACCGCTGATTCAGAGGACCAGGGTGGAAAATGTATTTACACTCACATACACATCATACCTCCTCTCTGCACTGGCTGTAGAGTGACTCCTTCCTGGTACGCCTTTGAAAGTACAAATAAACCCAAAGAGGGACATTTTTACCAAAAAGACTATAACTTTGGAAGATACCAACATTATTTTTTGAGTCACACAGAAAGGGACAGCCAGTATGAATAGGAGGAATGATTATAGCCATCAGTAAGTCTTCATGAACATGCGAGTATTGTATTAAGATAAAAGCCACCCTTTAAAATCATGATATCACCTGGGATATACTGTTTTGAAGGATTAAAGTCCCTCAGAAACAAACCAAATGCATCTCAAAGGTGTTCCAAATCTTTCATAGTATGTATAATGCATGTCTCATACGCTCTTATTATGCTTAACACATCACAATGCTGTTTTTTTTTTTTTTGTCTGTAAGCTGCATTAATATGTTGTTTCTCCTACCATCTTTTCCTCCTTCCTCCATCTCTTTTGCAGGCGATGCAGAACAACTCAGGCCTCGTTCGTCCCTCTGCCTTCAAGCCGGTGGTTCCCAAGAGCTTCCACTCCATGCAGAACCTGGTGGGCCAGGCAGGAGGGGCTGGGGGCGAGGGCAAGACTGAGGCAAGGAGTGAAGGGTTCAGTGAGAGCAGAGGAGGCAGGAGAGGCAGGGACGGAGCAGGAGGAGAATCAGGAGAGGTCCCAGAGGCCCTGCTCCTGGACCAGGACAGCCCAGTGAGAGTCAGCAGAAGTGAGGGCGGGGGAAATGGTAATGAAGTGGTTCAGGGAGGGATGTCTGACTCAGGGAGGAACTCCCTGACCAGCCTGCCTACCTATACGGGCTCTGGGTCTGGTTGTGGGCCCCCAGCAGTCATTGGGCCTCTCAGTGCTTCCACCAGCCATATCAACAGGTTGGGCATGGTTGGGGCAGCTGCTGGCCTGGACAAGCTTGAAAAGCCTGGATACCAGGTAAGACCATCATCCATACTCATGTAGTTTAGCACTTAATGCACTTAGCTGTTATAATCTTTAATGTGTCGTGCTGTGGTCCTTTCCTCCAGAATGGGCTCAGTGCCTCAGACAGTGGCCGGTCCTCCTCAGGAAAAAGCTCCTCGTCCTATCAGAGGCTGAGCCACCTGAGTGACGCTCCAGCACCTCTACGCCCCTCCCCCTCATCTGACGACATCATCCAGGACCTTGAGGACCGCTTGTGGGAGAAAGAGCAAGAGGTCAGAGGCCACTCAGAAATGTCTGGTGTGCAGTTGTTTAGTACACCAGTAAAAAGCACCCAGGTGTTGTTTTCCTAGGTGTTAAGATCTCTGTTTAAAACATTTCTTCAGCCACCCCAATACAGTGAAGATGCATAAACATTTCATTTGCGGTGCTCAAAACATTGTAAAATTAAATTCAGCAGCAACATCTCTTTCCAGAAACAGACCCTGTGTTTCCGTAATGATCCACAGAAGTCCAAGGCACCCAGGTAGCTCACCTGGTATTGCTTCATGTACCAAGGCTTACAAGTCCTTACTGCAGCAGCATGGGTTTGACTCCAACCTGTGGCACTTTGCTGCATGTCAACCCCCTCTGGCTAAAAAGCCCACAAGAAATAATCCACAGAACTTACCGCCACGGTTTTTATTGTAAATATCATCCACAACGGTGTCTGTGAATTATCTGAGACACTTTTAATGTATATTGTCAATGCCATAATAAGCAGCCCAAAAATTACATTCACCTCCATTATATTGGGATGGCACAAAATCTCACCGACACTTCAAAGCCTCAGCACATAAAATGCGTCACATGCAAGATTCAAGTTGAGATAGAAGATTTTTTTTTGGCCTTTTCAAGCTTTATTTATGACATAGACAGCTGAAGAGTGACAGGAATGTGGGGAGAGAGAGATGCAGCAAAGGGCCGCAGGTCAGATTCGAACCCTGGGCCGCTGAGCCCTGAGCCTTCATACATGGGGCGGATGCTCTACCAACTGAGCTAATCGACACCCCTGACATGCTGTATCTTGAAACAGTTTTTTGGCCGCTAACTACAAAAGACTCATTCTTGAGAGTTCCACATTTTGCTGTCCATGTTGGATTTCTTTTACTTTTACTGTTTTGTGGCCTGATTCCTCCTTTTTTCTACCAGGTGCAGCATATGCGCAGAAACCTGGACCAAAGTGAGGCAGCAATCATTCAGGTGTTTGAGGAGAAGCAACGTGTCTGGGAGCGACAGATGGACGAGCTGAGACAGAACTATGCCTCTCGCCTGCAGCAGGTGACCTCACTGCATATTTTGATTCAACTAAATATTGTGGAGGATACGTGGTACAGTGGTTCAGTGGTTAGCACTGTCACCTGTGTTTGAACCTACCAGCTGGTTAGGGCCCTCCTGTGTGTGTGTTCTCCCTATGTTTTCTCCAAGTGCCTTAGCTTCCTTCCACAGCCCAAAGACATGCAGGTTAATAGGTGACTCTAAATTAAATGTGAATGTGAGCATGAATGGTTGTTTGTCTCTGTGTGTCAGCCCTGTGATGAACTGACGATCTGTTGAATGTGTAACCCACCTCTGGCCCATTGTCAGCTGGGATGGGCTCTAGCCCTCTACAGTGGTTACAGATTATGGATGGATAAATATCCTCAGGATGTTACTGCACATTATTGTTCTTAACTTGAGCCCAAATGCAACAATAAAATTTTTAGGTGGTACATAATCAACAGAATTTAAAATTCGAATTAAAAGTTTAAGAAATTGGAAGTTAACTAGCCCCCTTCTGGGGCCTTTTAATCTACAGTCATCTAATTTTGAATGATAATGTTGGAGACAAAGGTAAATGCAGCATCACCTGAAAGGAAATCAGATCAAATCAGATCAAAACACTTAATGGATTATAGACTCTTATGCCTTAAAGCACCAGAACATATTATTGCAGAATCAATATCATCAAATCTTACACTGAATATATGCGTTATGTCTACAGGTTACCCGTCGTGCTCAGCGCTCCCAGACTGCCCTGCAGGCCCAGATAAGCCGTCTGTCCCAGGACAAGAGGAGGCTCCAGGAGGAGATGGCAGCTCTGTTGGCCCAGAGAGAGGAGCTGGAGAGAAAGTGTCTGGATTACAGGAAGGAGCAGGCTGACATCTTGCCTCGTCTGGAGGAGACCAAGTGGGAGGTGAGATATGAGTATATGAGTTGGTGCGCTTGACTAGTTCAGCAAAATGTTATCAGGGTTGCCTCATGGTAGACTGAGCAGTGAAGCACTGAGTATGGGTGCGTGCGAAGCTGCTTATATCTGTTAAGTATGTGTGTACAAGCACTTGTATAAAATAGGATAGGGATATAATTCACTGCAATCCCTATAAACTAACTCACTCACTCATTTTTCTCATGGCAGGTGTGTCAGAAAGCAGGAGAGATCTCCCTGCTGAAGCAGCAGCTGAGGGAGAGTCAGGCTGAAGTGACCCAGCGAGCTGGAGAGATGGTGGCCCTGAGAGGTCAACTTAAGGAGCTCAATGCCCAGTTGAGGGAGCGGGAAGAGGCCATGCTCGGCCTGAAAGACTCCTATAGCACCAAAAGT
This sequence comes from Argyrosomus regius, assembly GCA_946959425.1. Lineage (NCBI taxonomy): Eukaryota > Metazoa > Chordata > Actinopteri > Sciaenidae > Argyrosomus > Argyrosomus regius. The sequence goes on from OX336890.1 coordinate 18,361,811, forward strand.
CTGGAGCTGGAGAAGTGTGAGGGAGAACTGAGGAGGACTCTGTCAGAGGTAGGTTTTCAATTACACTTTAATTAAGAGAAGAGAGATGATTACTTTAACACTGATGAATAAACATAACAGAAAAACGCAAATAAATAATGATTTACAAAAGTTAACAATCCAATAAAACAGTCTCTAAATATAGTAAAAAATAATTTACTATTAGTCAGGTTTATCAGATTTCTGAAGGGCTTCATGGTATCCTACAATATATACAATATATAATACCATAAAGATCATTAAAAAAATACTTTTAAGTGTCTCACTTGTTTTATATAGGAGTTTATATTATATTTATTATATATTATACTATGGGCGGCATGGTGGTGCAGTGGTCAGCACTGTCACCTCACAGCGTGGGTTCACTCCAGTTAAGTTCATGTCCAAAGTCATGAACTGTTGTTTGTTGACGGTTGTTTGTCTCTATGTGCCCTGTGATAAGCTAGCGACTTGTCTAGGGTGTACCCTGCCTCTTGCCCAAAGTCAGCTGGGATAGGCTCCAGCCCCACCATGACCCTGATGAGGATAAGCGGATACAGATAATGGATGGATGGATATATTATATTAGAGTTGAACAAAAACCAGTGCCAGCCTATTGTCTAGTTCCAGTATGTTTGCTTACATTATAAATCACCAAATGGTAAACAGCAACCAGGAACAGAAGAGAAATACTGTAGATTTTTTCCCCCAGTTTGACGTACATATATCGTAAAAACAAGCCTTATTTACGTACGGTCATCTGAGCTGTATATTTCTACAGTAGAAACTGTCTGACTATACATGTATCTCCCTTAGCTATGTTAAAAAACAGTGGTCATAAATGCATTAAACTTACCACAAGCTATAGGACGTAAGGCTTACATTATTCTAGGCATATGATGGAAGTCTTAGGCCTGTGGTTGTAGGGCATGGTTGACTTTATCAAAGGCTTTAGAGGCGTCTATGAAAAGAGCAGCACAATGTTTATTCCTATCCAAAGCAGTCAAATTATATTTTACAACAAGTGGGATTGCAGGATTGGGATGCTTACCACTAAATCTAGGTTGCCTAGTGTTTAATCCTCGAAATCCTTCAGAGGGATTCCAAAAACTTGGCAAGGGGGCTAGGACAAATTGGGGATTTGGCAACACTATATATTACAGCAGCAACATTTTTTATTTTTGTATTATATGACCTCATAATCAGCTCACACATATATAATATGTATATATACTGTGTATTCCATCAGCAAAGGGGCAGCAAGTTTTAAGAGCAAAATGTATTTCTCTTCAATCTCTACAGTTCATCAAGTTCGTGTATCACAAGCTCTTATCTGGGCAAATTCATGCAACAGTAAAATAAGTTCCTCATTCCTCATTCTTCAAGCATCCACGTGATTCAAATGCCATGACAACACTGTGCAACATTAATCAAACCGAGTATAGTTTAAATATAATATTTTAATATAAAATGATGTCAGACAATAGCTTTAATATGGTAATTGCCTGGACTAAGTGCATTGCTCTTCCACTATCCATCAAGGCCAACTGCTTTTTCTGTCTGTACTATTAGTCTCACCTGATTCAAATGACATGTGCAACAAATGACAGTATAATCATCTGTCACTGCTGCTAACAGCTGCACAATCTCATGTGTATGGGCATACATGTGCATGCATGCAGTCATGAATTTACAGTATATATAATAAATGCAGCTGGATGTCTGTTTATATATCTGTGTACACTATTTATGCCTCATGTCATGTCCTGTTTTGTTCTTGTGTGTAATTGTGCACATGAAAAAATACTGATTTGACTTTATATGCAATTGACATTCAAACACTACATTTAAAAATTAAATGTTATTTTCCTTTCTACAGGTGTCCATCCTCAGAGAGAAGCTGGGTGTATTTGAGGCAGAGGTGCTTAGTTTAAAGCGGGCTCTAAATGAAGCAAGCAGAGGAGCAGAAGTTGTTATGAGCCCTAACTTAGCTGCTGCAGGGCTGTTGCCACCTTGGGGTGTTGTACACTGTCCACGTAACCCCACTGAGCCCTCAACTAACTCACTCACCCCCACATCTGACACCCTGCTGAGTCTTCAGAGTGATGAAGCTAAAGCCCAAAGGCAGGAAGCTCAGAGACAGGAGAGGCAGCAACGTGAAGAAGCTCAATGGCGAGACGCGCAGCAGCGGCAAGATGGCCACATGCCGCAGGACATGCGAATGCGTCAGGATTCCCAAATCCGACCAGAGGTGCAACTCCGTCAGGAAGCGCATCACCGCCATGAAGCTCAAATCCGTCAAGAGGCCCAACTACGCCAAGAAGCACAGCTGCGTCAAGAGGTGCAGCTCCGACAGGAGGCCCAACTGCGCCAGGAGGCCCATCTCCGTCAGGAGGCTCAGCTCTGCCATGAGGCCCAAATGCGCCAAGAGGCCCAACTACGCCACGAGGCCCAACTCTGCCAGGAAGTGCAACTTCGCCAGGACGCCCACCAACCCCAGCGAGCCCAGGAGGGTCACTGGGATGAGGCGGGGGAGTTGCGCAGACAGCTAGAGCAGCTACAGGCCGCATTGCGCCTGGAGAGGCAGCAAAGGGAACGTCAGGCCCTCAACTTTGACCAGGAGCGACACACCTGGCAGGACGAGAAGGAACGGGTTTTGAAATACCAGGCACAGCTGCAGCTCAGCTATGTAGAAACGCTGCAGAAGAACCAAGCTCTGGAAAAACGCATGAGCCAGTTGGGAGCCAAACCAACCACAACGTCCACCACCACCACTATTACCACTACCACCACCACCTCCCCCACCTCCTCAAATTCTCCACCTCCACCACCACCAGCCCTCTCACCTCTGTCTCCTCAGCCCCTACCCTCTATCTCTGGCCCCATCGCCCTCACCATCTCCCCACCTTGTGAAGACCAGAAGGGCCCTCCTTCTCTCCACCAGCTTGCCCCTCCCTGGGCAGGACCCTCACGCCTGGAGAGGATAGAGTCCACTGAGATATAGAGACAGCTCCATGAAACTATTTGTCCAGTTCAACACACTCACAGTGTCAAGGCCTCTCACACAAAACCACTTCAGCATAGAATAAAACATTTCAGTCTACAATAGAATAAACCAGTACAGTCTGACATACTTTTCAAAGCAACTATAGACACTAAACAGCGACAAAGGCCAAGTGCAAAATACATCATCAGTAACAAGCAGATAATCTGAACAGGAAGTTGAACTACATTCGGGTTATCATAATAGTACCTCGCAAGCAGCCTGTCTCTAACTAGTTGCACACTACTACATCCTACATAATCAGTGTTCATGAAAAGTGTGCCACACTGAGGATGGCAGAAAAACAAAATTTTAAATGACAATGTTTAGATTACAGCACTAATACAGGGGTTATGTCATTCCCATGCTAGAAAAGGACCAAGACAATCAGGGATATTGTCAGAAATTATGAACAAGAATATTATGCGGTATTTATTCATTGTAAGTCTGTGTCACTGGTTATGTAAAAGTAGAATTAGTGGTCAGAGTGTGTGATGTTATCTTGCATTTTTGGCCAGAGAGCGCCTTACTCCATTCTTTCCAGCATGTATAAGAGAATAACTAATGCTGGGAATAGATGAAAAAAAAAAATCAAGAGTGTGATTATTATTTTTAGTGCTTTAATTATAATATCAGCAAACCAATTACACAACATTATTACACTCAGCTGGACCATTTCATTTAAATCCCAGCAGATATTGACGTTAAAGGTCACACAGACTGATTCTGGATTCAGTTTTCAAGTCATTTCATGCACAGGATCCAACATGCATGAGCCATTTAAATATATCATGAAGACCAACAGAGTTTATATTTTCTACAAATTGAATGAAATAGATATGTTTAGCAGATAATCAACCCCAACTGAGTATATGTTTTAAGACATGGGAGAACCTGGTTCGCCTTCACTGCAGCTCGTCTGTGGTGACTAAAAACAAACACTAGAGGTCATTAGAGAGCTTTCACAACTCAAATTTCTTCTCATTGAGCTGCAAAGGAGAATGTGAAAGGAAGCACACAATTTGAATTTAGCTATTATGATAATTGTGTCATTCACTTTGTGCATTTACAGCCAAGAAATCTGAGAAATCAGTCAGTATCCCCAAAGTTAAAACAAAATTTATAGAATGTATGATATATTAGAAAGAAATACTTATAATAGTTATAGATTGTAAATGTGTGTTTGAGTGTGCGAGTGTGAGAGAGAGTGGGTGTGTGCATGTGTGTATACATATGAAAAGCTTCAGCTTATGAGATTGAGGATAGAGGGACTAGTGGCAATACAGCAAGTGAAGATATATTAAGAGAAAAGGATTTTTTTTTTTTTTTGGAGGGGGGCTTTAAGTACAGTAAGATGTACATCAAAGCTTGACACAAGGGCAGTGAGACTGAAAATTCAAGCTGAGGGAGTCTGTATATCCTAGAAAACTCTACTTTCTTCTGTATAGACAAAGCAGGGGAGAAGGAAGTCAAAAAAAAAAAACTCAGAAAAGTGGAGTCTGCCTCTTTAAAGGGAGCATTCAGGCTAACTGCACTATGTAGTGTCCTACACACAAGTTATGATGTACAGTAGACTCAGATGTGAATATCATGGCTTTTATATGTGTTGTTTATGCCAGCATACAAAGATGTTGCTCAAGAATATTAACTTATCTCTAAGGTATTACATAGTATTATCATCTTTATTACTGTTATTATATTATGGTGAACTGACAGAGAAAATATGTGCCATTTGAGCTTTTCTTTATGTGTTTTTTTTTTAACTGTGTAGATAGCCTATTGGCCTACCATAATGGTGCAATCATAGCAACCCTGTCCAAAAAATGATGTTCCTTTTGATGTAGGTGATAAATGTAGTTACAGTATTGCATTGTTTAGAGAACAAAATGCTACCAATTTTATACATGTTTCAAATTTATTGTTTGCATTTATGTTATTAGTACTGTTCTGGCTTGATTAAAAACCACCCCTTTGTTAAAATTCAACAGAACCAATAAAGATATGTGAATAATTCAGCACTTTTTGTCACTGAGCAAACTCATTTGTCCTGTGGTTAAGATTTGATTACGGCGATCAGCTTCGAAAAGAGTGACCAGCGGACAAGGTTATTCTGGGCACATATATTTTATCACAGTGGATCCCAACATGGGGTCACGAGCTGAGCAACAAGATAAAATAACATATTTCTGCTGCACAAAATTAGGTTTCTTTTTTTTCTTTTTCTCTTGCTTTTTCTACATTTATTGTTGCTGCAATCTTACTCCTACAATCCTCTAAAAAGTAAAACAAAAAGGATTTTTACTGTAAATTGTGGTGGAAGATAGTATTCAGATCCTGTATGTAAACCACGCTGTAGAAATACTCCATTACAAGTAAAAGTCCTGCATTGAAAAACTTAGTGAAGTATTATCAGGAAAATATCAAAAGTATGTTGAATGGTTTCTGTTATTACATTATAAGATATCATGTTATTGAATCATTAGTAGTGATGTATTCACATCTAAGTAACATTTAATGCAGATATAGCTGGTTCAAGTACTTTATGTGCTGTTGGGTACTTTAACCTGTTGCAATGTATCTTAATTTACTGGCTAGTTATAATTTTGCATTAAAAATCTTGAAATGACTGTAATGTACCAAGTAACTATAGCTGTCACATAAATGTAGTAAATATTTCCCTATGCAATGCAGTGAAGTAGAAGGAACATAAACAGTAACATAAGGTTTAGTAAGTAGTAGTAAATAAAGTTGTAAATGCACTTTTACGATTAATTTAACAATGAAGTTCTTCCCTGGGAACAGCATACATCCATCTATGGTGCCCTTGAAAGTTGATCTTTACGTGGAGGAGGAGATACTGTACATGTGTGGCTGTCTAAAATGTAATTAGAAAAGGTCAAGTGAAATCTATGAAATGTCAAAAGGGCTTGCAGGGGGCATTTAAGCTGTGCAAAGGTAAAGAACACATCATGTCAGCGGTCAAACAATTAAATCAAGCCTATTCTTACTAAACTTACTCAACACCTGTTGCGTCACTTTGACGCTGACGAAACTCGCGATAACAAATGTGAAGCGTGTCCCTTCTCGGCTGCCCTAGTTGTACCGGCTAGGCTAGTCGGTGGCTAGTAGCTTTTAGCTACTGCCTTCTGAAGTTTGTCAGAGGAGCCAAAACAGCCAAGTCTGTCAACGACCAAACAAAGTAAGCTGAAGCTGCTTTAGATTACTAAGATAATGGTAACATTGTCAGGCTTGCTAAGCATTAGCAATGTTAGCCAACATCATATTGCTACCTACGTTTGAATACACCTGTATTACATAGCATACTGCTACAACTAGCTCGGATACGTTAGCTTTGAAATATAATACACAGTGTTTGTTTTTAACATGTAATTTATATCTGAGGAGCCAGAGTATATGTTATATATGTAATCCGTCATATTCTTAGTGAAATGTAACATTAACTTCGTCATTTCCAGTAGCTGGATAATAAATTGGCCATCATACGATGCATTGAACTGAGTTAGGAGGTTCAACTAACGTTAAATTAGTTTTATTAACTATAGTAGATTAATAGTTTGGTCCATAAAATTTCATAAAATAGTGGAAAAATTGCTATTAAGTACCCAGAGCTCAAGGTGATGTATTCAGGTTGGTATTTTTGTATGTGAACTTCTAACTAATAAATGTCAATCGACTAACCTCTTAATTGACTAGCCTAATTGTTTTAACTCGTATTTTTATTATCAGTATATGATTAATCATTTAGTCCATAAAAATGTTTACTTCACCTCTTTAGTTAGTGTTTTGTAGTTCAATGAACAGCCCCAAACTCTAAAGCTATTCAATTATTCAATCGACAGTGATGTAAAACGGAGAAACAAAAATTTGCCATTTTCCTTTGATAAAATACTTAATTGTTAAAGGTCCAGTGTGTAAGATTTAGAAGTATTTGGCAGGAATGGGATACAGTATTTATTAGTATGTTTCCATTAGTATAATCACCTGAAAATAAGAATCATTGCTTTTTCCTTGTCTTAAAATGAGCCCTTTATATCTACAGTGAGAGGGGTCCTCTTCCTTGAAGTCTGCCATGTTGACACACCATTTTTGTACAGTAGCCCAGAACAGACAAACCAAACCCTGATCTATGGACTTTTGCTTTTAAAATTTAAAGTTTTTCTTACCTGCTTGGAAGGACAGGGTAAGGCGTGGGCGTTCATTTGGTTGCAATCCGCAACTTCAATCCTACACACTGGACTAAGCATACTGACAGCCACATAACTGAACAGTGTGGTTCATGGATAGATCATATTATGTACTGAATTTCCATATATTTGCACATTTTATTGAATTATAACTACGGTTGCAAAATTCCATGAATTTTCAAAGTTGGAAATTAATGAGAATTAATGGTAATTTATGGGAATAAACAGGAATAAACTGGGAATTTACTAAATTGAAGGTTGGCCCTTAACAGGGAACTTAAATATAGTTAGGGAAAATATATTTTAACATAATCTTGACTAAAACAGCCAGATTTCATATCTGCTATTCCTCAATCACATGCACATAGCACACTGCTTACTGCAGGGCTATTGAGGCGACGCCCCCTACTGATTTCTAGAACCTGGACCACATCTTGAGCCCAGAGCACAAGACTATCAAAGCCACACATTTGAGCTTGTGGACTACATTATATTGTTCAATAAAATAACCTGATAAAGTTCTACTTACAAATAAATCTGTTGAAATGTCATGTTTTTTTAATTGTATTATTTTGCATGGATATCTGCTTATTGATTGATTGGATATGATACAGTTTGTTTAAATTACCCCCAATTTCCAGTTAATTCCCATAAATTTCCATAATTCCCATGGAGTTTCTGATTTGGAATATTTCACAAATTCCCAATCTTAAGTTTCCAGAAAGTTTCCACCCCTTTGCAACCCTTATTTTAACTAATAGCCTAGATGTCAAAAATAAGTGGAAGTCACTATTTGGTCATTTTCTCCTTCCTTTTATGATTATATTACTTGTATGACTGTATGTATTTGAATTCAACATTGAATGTGAACACCAATCAGACAGAAAGTCATTAAAGTCGTTTTGTTATGAGGTCAAAGGTCATGTGAACAAATAGGTGGAAACACAACAAAAATGTGATTACCTTCTAATAATGTAGGACAGCGTGGTGTACCAATCTGAGGCCGTGTTGAACAGTTGTATGTATTTAGCCTTGACTTATAAGCTTCCGCAAGGAAACATATGGCTAAAATCAATTTGTTTCTCCGCAGGTTGGAGAATATGGTTGTGAATCTCTGTCTGCCACACTTTAATACAACAGTTCATTGCAACAAGGTGCGAAACTTTTCATGGACCTATCACGTTAACTCATCACGTTATCTTCCTCAGGCTAATTTTTTTTTTAACATACAATGCTTTCTTGTCAGTTCAAAGTACAAAACAGTTATTTAGGATATAGAACAAGCTAAAAGCCTGTTTTCTACACTCAAGTAGCGTCTTATAACAGCACCATTCACTTTATTTTACCTTTTTAAAACATTGAAGAATACGTCCAGTATTTGTTGAACAGACGAACAGGAAGAATACAGAAAGTACTGAGGTGATGGACAAAGCTGTGATAATAGAGAGGCAGAGGGATAAAGGGGTGTGTGGGAGACTGAATCACAGCTGACCTTGCTGTGTTCTTTTTGTTGGTTATTTCTAATCGGATCATGGCTGTATTTTCTCCATACTTGGAATGAATGATGTTCTTTCACTCCTTTTTAGTTATGTTTTTTTTTTAGTGGTCTTCTTCCACACCATATTGGCGATCGTCTTTTATATTGTCACGTTTTACAGTTTTCTGTAGCATTTCATGTATATATTATTTAGTCTGACTGGAGTGTAATGCTCTGAGCCACATTTCTAATAAGATAAACGAACAGAAATATTAACAACATGCCTAAAATTAACAAATTAACATGTTTGTAGTAAACCAATTTAACTAGTTACATGAGGTTATGTATTATACTACCTGATTTCTTAAAATGATGTTAACCATTCTGATTTGTTTTTCAACTGCAGCTGTGTGCAGATGGATATGATGTCACAAACCTTGTGTCATCCGACCCTGCTCTTCGGAGGCGGGGCTTCAAGCTGGAATACTTCCTACGTCCACCCGTACAGGTAACTGTGTGCTTTCGTGCTCCTTTTTAAAAGATACTTTCCTGTTGCCTCACATATGAAAAGGTCAAAGTCTGATCAGCGATAGATTGCTGTGGTCACTGCCAAGGAGTCCCACCTCCTTTTCATTTGAATAATTCAATATTTCAAACAAGAATTTGGGAAATGTGCATCAGGTCAGCCTGTTTACCGAGATGACAACGAGCCATTATATATTAAGGTAGAGAAGCTAATTTTTCTTTTGTGGTGTGAACTGGTTTTATCTATTCCGATATGCTTTTCCCATCTTCGTTTTTTCTACTGCGTGGCTGGTGTATGTCTAAAGCAAAATTCTTTTAACACCATGTATGTAAAGGCAATGCTCTTTGCAACTGATGCCAAGCAAAGGTCACAATTAACCTTCTTCACAGAGGTGGATATCTCAGAATTACTGTGAAATTAATGGCTTTGTAGTCTTGATAATTTTGTTTTATATCTAAGTTACAAGCACCCTCTCTTTAATGCTACCTCTTTAATGCTAACATCCAATCTTAATACTGTACATTTGGCCATATAATTATTAAAGTAATCTAATATTTTCCCTTTATTTCTCTCAGGTGACGTTGAAGTTTGGCTTCCAGGTGGAGCTTTGCAGGGTGGACGTTGAGCTGTGGCCATGGGGTATGGACCGAGGACAGGCTTGCAAGAGACTGGAGATCAGCACCAGCTCTGATCGGCTACCCTCCCAGAATTTTCATCAGGGCCACAAACTGACTCAGCAAAAGGAACAAGTGCAGATGCAGGTAAAGGACCAGAATGAACAGAACAGAGAAAAACAACAAAAGCATGGCAGTAAGTCTCGCCAGACTAATGGCCACCAGTGGAGTCTGCAGGCCCGACAGTGGGGAGAAGAGGCTCTATCCATGCCTCAAAAAAGGGGTCATGTGTTCAAGTGTCAGTCAAACACTGAATCCGATAATGCTGAACCAGAGTTTAAACTGGTAGGTCGTTGCGAACTTAGGGAGGAGACCCCAGTCTGTTTCACACGTTCAAATTTTCGACCCCGGCCCCCATTCCCCTCACCACCTTCTCCGCAACCTGCAAACTGTCGGGAAGAAGAGCTATGGAGCCGAGGTCTGCTCTCATTAGGTGCTGTGACACAACTTCGTGTGACTTTGCCATTTGGCGGTGCGGCGTCTGCTCTGGGGCTCAAGGCATTGGTCGTGTGGGGACAACCTGCACGCTGCTGCCCTGCAGAGGAAGTGGAGACAATTAAAAGAGTCCATGAGGCCAGTCAGAGACAGCTGCCACGGCCTGTACTGTTTGCCTCTTCCATCAGCCAAACAAAACCACCACCGCAGGCCACCACACCTCCAAGGTATGTAGTAAAGCAGTCTTATAAAAAATGTAGTGTCTGTTTAATCTAATTCCAGTTGTAGATCAAATGGAGCTTAATTATAAAAGATAATTTTACAATGTTAATAATTATCTGTTGGCTTTTTATCTGACTCCAGCAATGTTTCCATCCCAGAGGAGTTCCTTGACCCAATAACCCAAGAGATAATGATGCTCCCCATGCTGCTGCCCAGTGGTGTGTCAGTGGACAACACCACACTAGAGGAGCACCAGAAGAGGGAAGCCACTTGGGGTCGACCCCCAAATGACCCCTTCACTGGTGTCCCGTTTACTTCGTCCTCCCAGCCCCTTCCTAACCCCCAACTGAAAAGCCGAATTGACCACTTTCTCCTGCAAAAAGGGATGATTAGGAGGGACGGGATGTTGGGGAGACAGGGGGAAGGAGAGAATCCACAGGCCTCTAGACTTATATCCTCCAAGGTAGATGGACAGTCCCAGAACTCTCCATGTCTCAGTAAAAACTCAGCAAACCACACTGTTACAGAAAAAACTGCACAAATAGAAGAAACTGGAGCAGGACATTCATCAGATAATGGGAACACGCCTAACACATTAAACTCCCAGCCTCGAACCACAAGTAGTAACTCAGAATTAGAGAGAAGAAAGAAACGAGATGCAAGTGAAATTTCCAAAGAATCAACAGAAGAGTCCACAGCTGAGAAACAACTACTACCTCAAACAAAAAGACCAAGAAACGATGCAGTATCAGGTAAGTGTAATATGTTCAGTAAGAGTAAGATCCTAAAACAAATCTCTACTTTTCTTTCCTTCTGTCAGTTGTGTTGATTCACCATATTTCTTCAGTCCCCAGCTGCAGCTCTCATGAGCAGCGTTTGTCAGCCAGCCTAGATGAGGCACTCTTCTCTGCCCTGCAGGGTCGCCCGTCCTTCACATCAAACTTGTCCCAGCAGAGATGGGTTACACCTGCCTATGAATCACCAAACACCTCACACGGTGGTCCGACTGCAGGCACTCCAAGTATGCCAACAGGTAAGATTTTGAAAGGTCTGCTTTGAACCACAGAACGGCAGAAATACACATATCACCCTCAGTATACTTTGCAAAAGGTGGCAACTGTAGTCAATTTAGTTTTATGGTAGTGACATTAATGTCTTCAAACACAGCATCAACTATTTAATTAATTTCCCCTCACATTTGTGTACCAGGTGAGAAGATGTGTTCTGCATGTTCCTGCTCGGTATCTGTTTACTCTAAGTCTGCATCATCCATCTACCGTCTAACCTGCGGTCACTTGCTCTGCCATTCCTGTCTACGGAGGGACTCGCAACCACCAAACTCTGTCACCACATCAACATCCAATCACATCTTGTGTCCTGCCTGCCAAAGCCATACACCACGCAGTGACATCATACGTGTGCATCACTGACCGATGCTCTAAAAGGCAAACCTACGCAATCAAAGCCTGTGAAGAATTGGAGGGCTGTTCTCAAGGTGAAGGTGGACGTGTTGCTTTGGTGTTGTGACCATGTTAAGGTGGACAAACAAATGTTTACAGCTCAAGGTTACAGATCCTACACAGATTATATTTATAAATTCTTCTTTGACGCTACCTCCATCCCCGTCTTTAATATGCAGAATGTCTTCTCAGATGTATCATACTGTATGTATGATGGTTGATGGATTATATAATAGCTAAAATTTCATTATTCATCCTTAATTTGATCTGATGTTTTGTATCATTTTGTATCATTTTGTGTTCCCATACGAGGTTAGTACCATATGTCTAGCACTGAATTATTTTTCTTAACATTTTCTTGGACATTTTCTTGTAATGCTACAAAATCGGATCACAGAGTCCTGTTTCCACTGTTTTCTACAGTCATAGAAAGGACATCACTGAAAGCAAAGACCTTAAAACATACTTTTTAAAAAAAAGTCTTGTTCTCTTCTTGTCCACCCCCTCTCCCTGTCTTAGCCTTTTCATCATGCATTGAAGTGTAGTGCAGCCTTGGTTCTGCAGCCAAAGAAAAGGTTGGCGGACATAAGTACTGAGAGCAAAAGGCCAGAAGAACTAAAGTGGAAATTGAGTTGACCCAAGGCTATGTGGCCATTGTGAAGAGACATTCACCTCTTTACATACCCTACACTCTTGTATAGGTTGTGTTGTGTTAAGCAGGTAAATGCAGGCAGAAAATATAACGATCAGGACATTGTGGAACTGATTATTACATTTTTGATGTTGTAATATTAAACTGTATATGCTAACCTGAATTATCACGTTGTCGAGCAGTATTAAAAAGCTGAATTTCTTTCCTATTTTGACTGTTTTGTTCCCCCTTTAAGTGTCCTTTAAATTAAATGTGTGCACAATGTTTTCCCAGAGTGTCCTTGCTTCATGCAAAATGACCTTACATGAGTCATTGTGTGCACAAAAGGGTTAAACAGGCAAAAGTCAGGAAAAACGGTTATTATTGGGCTTCACAATCACAAACAGAATCATTTATATGCCGGTTTCCCTGACAACATTAAGCTTAACCAAGGTCATGATCCTATATCCGCTCAGTAAGCACAAAGACTGGAGTCAGTTGTTTTGCATGTGAAATGGAGACATAAGCTTCACTGTTTCAGGTACAAGTGGTCGACAAAGCACTTAAGTTATACTATCAGACTGTGTATTGGAGTGGTATTAACAACTGCCTCTACTTGTGAATTGACTGATTATACACTGAATCTTTATGCTGTCTAATCTGAAGCTTATTCTGCTTTATACATGATAGAAATGTAAATCCTCCCTCAAACTTATTTTTTTATTTTACTTTGTGTGAACATTGTTTATCTGAAGATTTATCACAGATATCAGGAGTTTTTATATGTGAGAAAAAAATTTTTTTGTGAAACATCATTTGATATTATTATTGAGTACAATAATGTAAAATAAGGCTGTGTTTTGTATTTATTGAAGGATCATGCTTGAATGCTGTGATTCTAATTAAAGGACTCCTTCACAGCTTAACCTGCTTTCTCTGATGCTCAGTTTTGCCATTTATCTGTTTACTTGTTAATCAGCATCAAAACAGCTAATAGGTGAGATACAACCCTGAGCATGCAACAAGACACTGAACAGAATAATGAACTGCAGATATTTCTGTTTATTTGAAATGCTAATCTTGTTGTGCTCATTAATAGTTTTAAATCACATCAGGAGGATAATTTGTGCGACCTTGAGGTTGTCATGATGATAGCACAGTTGGAGGCAAACATATCTGTACCTGCAGTGATGAGCAGTGATTAGTTTGACAGCTGAATTGTGCATGATCATCATGAAATGTTCTTAATCAGTGTGCTCATTGCAGCAAATCGAATTAGTCGTCAATGTTGTGCCATTTCTGGTGTGAGTCCTCCTGCCATCCACCTCTGAGGCTGAAATTATTCAGAAAAGTTACTCCAAATAAGTGTGGCGCAGTCTTGAATACAGAAAAGGCATCTTCTGTTGCCATTTCTGTTTTCTTGCGTAGATTTGTTAGATGGCACACATCTGATGCAGAGCCATATCTGCTGCGACCTCTCGCACACTCCACACGCACGTCGGTGGCCTTCGGGTGCGCATGCATGTGGAGAGCAGAACTGCACGACACTGACGTCAGATACGAGTGTCAATCGCATTGTCAGATCATGTCCATCTGCTTATAAGTGAGGAATCGACTGGGACATCAGTCAGACATCCACCCAGGCGGAGGACATTAACAGGTGCGCGGCGCTCATCCACAAACCAGCAACGATGCCTCACTCCTTGTTCCCTCTGTGCGTCCTGGGACTCCTCGCCCTCTCCTCCGCCTGTTACATCCAGAACTGCCCCCGAGGAGGGAAACGAGCGCTGCCGGAGACTGGGATCAGACAGGTGAGGACCAATATCCTTTCTGCCTTCTTTTGGGAAATTATCTTTTATTTTCGAATTGAATATTTTTTAAGTTGCCTTTGAGGCTGTTCTAATAATATTTCTAAAGTTATTATCTATGTGAAATAGGGAAAGATCAGTGTATAAAATCTTCATGAGATGAAATTTATTAGAATTGGTTTAGTGATTTTGGTTCAGATGCGTAAAGGATAACCCAGCCATTTTACTTAAATTGAACATAAGATGGTAGTTAAGTTGTATATCATGGACAAGGTTTTTCCCAAAAGATTGTAGCAAATAGGCCATTTTTAAAAAATCATTTTCCAGGAGCATAAGTGATAAGCTTAAAAGGGGAACAAACACGTATTATGTTGTACGTATATGCATTTCAGGTGTTTTTATATTCTTTTTATTCTTCTGATTTCTGGTGTAGAGGTAACCTATACTGTATATACTGAAATTATGCAACCATTTACTATCCAGTCTTTTTGATTATTTTTATTTCAGCTAATACTATTCCCATTATCAACACTGTTTGAATATGAGAGGGAAAAGTGAAAGTACCATCTGAAGATGGAAATAAAATGCTCTGTCAGAATAAATATTCCTGCAGTTTACATTATAATCAAAATAGAGTTATCCTGGACAATGACAAAATAAATGTAACCATGCTCCAAAAATAATTAACCTGATTTATAGCATCTGATTAATACTTAAATCTATCCAATTCTCCAGTGCATGTCTTGTGGCCCCAGAGACAGGGGCCGCTGCTTCGGACCCAGCATCTGCTGTGGGGAAGGCCTAGGCTGCCTGTTAGGCTCCCCAGAATCAGCTCACTGTGTGGAGGAGAACTACATGCTTACCCCCTGCCAGGCAGGAGGGAGACCCTGTGGTTCTGAAGGAGGACACTGCGCTGTTTCAGGACTCTGCTGTAACTCAGGTACATTCTGGTTTGATTGTATATGACTGGCAGAAAAGTAGATGCGGTAGGAATTGGTCTATGAGCACAGTTTGAAGAAACTTATTTTGCTTTCCTCCCCCTCAGAGAGTTGTGCAGTGGACTCTGACTGCCTGGGAGAGGCCGAGGCCTCAGATCCAGCCGACAGTTCTGCTGTTAACTCACCAGCAGAGCTGCTGCTGCGTCTGCTGCATGTGGCCACCAGAGGACAGACTGAGTACTGATACTGTTGTCCGTGGAGCTTCCTCTGCTTCTCAAAACCTGGAGGTGCAGAATGGAGATCGTCCCTGTTCCACTATAAGCCTTGAGATTTAAACCCTGAACCAATAAAATGCCAAGTCAAACTTTCTTCTCTCTTAACCCCTACTGTTGTGATATTTTTGTATCTGTAAAGACAGAATGAGAACTATCTTCAACTTAAGTAATTGGCTATTTTTACCACATCCTGGGGCAGAGAAATCATAATAATGGGTATGCAAAAAGTAGATTTCATGTTTGGTCCCACCGTACGAATGTATATAGTAATGCACATACTGTAAACAAAATTTTATTCTATATGAAGGGACATAATATGCCTCAGAGCTCCATTTCAAATAAGTGAGTTATAACAGAAAACACTGTAAATAAGCCAGAGATTCAACATTAAGGTTCCAATAGACATCCATGTTCAACAGCTGAATGATCATGTCAGAGCATTAACTTCTTGTGTAGTAGAAATATTATTGTATATTGAAAATGGGAGAAAAATACAGATATCACTGCCAAAAAAATATCTGCTGTCTGTTTTCATTATTTCCAGGGCTCAAAATAATTACACCTTTCACAGGTGAGACACTAATAAAACTTGTTTATCTTCTGCCTGCTTCTGAATGTACTGTTGGCAAGCATAGACAACAGCGTTAATAATTGCTCTAGTTAAATCACTTTCATTTAAGGCGTCATATTTCCAGATGGGTTACCATTTACAGCAAACTAAAATGAATGTTAACACTGATATGAGGGTTAAGAAGGGACAACAAAGGATGGACAGTTTTAAGAAGATTCAGAGTTTTAAGGTAGATTGAATGGTGGTTGTTATAAAACATTTCTCCAGCACAAGCATTAGTTGGAATCAGTCCAATACCTTTCACTTATCTCCTTCAAGAACACAACTTCCTCCATTGTGTATCAACATGTCCAATTTGCGTGGATTAAAGACGTTAAAATCTAATCGTCGTCATCATCTTTTGTGTGTGATTGACGACTGATGCCAGGAATATTTGTGATGGCAGTTTGTCTGAAATGTGTTTCAGATCCAGCTGGAACAGGTAGCCAGACCTCCCAGATATTGACATTTATTTGTTTCGACTGATTCATTCTGATTCATTTTGTGTTCCTTTACTTTGAAAACCTTAATGACTAAATACCTGACAATGCTACTACATCTGTTTTCGTTATTCCCACGCTTAAAATAATTAGACCTTAACAGATGATTCACTGATAAAACCTGGTGATCTTTCACCTGGAAAGCAAAGACAACTGAGTCAGCCATAATAATTGGTGTAGTGTAATCAGTTTCACGTAAAGAATCTTATTTCCAGAAGACACAATTTGTCTGGATGCCACCGTTTACAGCAAACTAAAATTAATGTTAACGCTGATATGAGGGTCAAGAATGGCACAAAAACTGGCACAAATGATGAATACGTTGGCTGCCCAGGTACAACAGCTAACAGCCATCATAGCTCAGTCGACTGTCACATCCTCGACGGCCATGCCCCAGTACCCTTGCCAGAGACCCCACCACCCAGAGACTCTCCTGAACCCCAGGTGGGAGCACCAGAGCGCTACTCCGGAGATCCTGAGACCTGTGGGGCGTTTCTCACAAACTGTTCTTTTTTGTTTGCTCTACAACCCCGTACCTTTGCACTGAGGAGGAAAGGTAGCTTTTGCTATTAACCACCTGACAGGCAGAGCCCGATTGTGGGGAGCCTGTTCTTCCTTTCAGGCTTTCTCCAAGGAGCTGCGCAAGGTTTTCGGCATGGTTGCCGAAGGCTCTGATGCAGGGCGAGGACTTTTTCACCTGCGTCAGGGAGCTCGGACAGTATCAGACTTTTCTATAGACTTTCGTACTCAGGCTCGCCGCAGTAACTGGAATATGCCTGCCATGTGTGATGCCTTCTTACATGGATTAGCCGATTACATCAAGGATGAGTTAGTTTCACATGAACTTCCAATCATGCTTGATGGGGTCATTGGGCTAGCCACCCAGGTCGACCAGCGAATCCAGGCTCGCAGACGGGAGAAACGTCAGGGGGCCCTTGGACATCAGGCCTTGGGCCGTCCTCGAGTAGCTGCTGCTTCAGCCAGGCCAGCCAAGCAATCACCTGAGGGGGTCGAACCAATGCAGCTGCCTCTACTGCGGTCAAGGTGGCCATTTCCTTGCCAGTTGTCCAACAAGAGGCAAGGCTCATCAGTGAGTGAGTGAGTGAGTGAGAGTCCTGATGAGTCACACCCCGACCAAACTGTCCGTGGCCCGTGCCCTGGATGGCCACCTGCTGGGGATGGTGACCCACCAGACAACCCCAGTTCATATGCTGATTTCTGGCAATCACCATGAGACTCTGCAGTTCCACATCCTGTCATCACCACTGCAGCCATTGGTCCTGGGTCTCTCCTGGCTGCTCTGCCATAACCCCCAACTGGTCCATAGGGGCTATCCTGGGGTGGAGCTCCTCCTGTCACCAGATCTGTCTCAAGCAAGCCTCTGCGCCCCTGTCTTCACCTATCTCCAGTTCTGCCCCTGACTTGTCTCTGTTGCCCACTGAATACCAGGACTTCCAGGAGGTGTTCAGCAAAGCTAAAGCCACATCTCTCCACCTCACCACCTCTAAAGCCACCTCATATATATATATATATATATATTATATGTACAGATGTACAGATTAAACAAATGTAATAAAACACGTTAATCAGTTAGCTGCTTTTGACGAGGGACGTCCCCGATCTGAGTCCTTATTTGAGTTCTTTGTCATAAGCTACTTATAAGCACTTATCTCTTTCAAGAACACAACTTTCCTTGTTGTGTATCAACATAGATGAAAGACATTAAAATCAAATCATCCGTTTGTGTGTGACAATTGACAACTGATGCTGGGACTGTATGTGACACGTAATGTGTTTCAGATCCAACTGGAACCTCCCAGGTTTTGACATTTACTTGTTTTGATTGATTCATTTTGTGTGACCAAATACCTGACAATGTAATTTTCTTTCTTTCTTTCTTTCTTTCTCTCTTTCTACAGGCGTTTTTTATTTGTGGGTTTTGACTGTTATCGCATGATCAACTTTCCCAGAATCAAATAAACATCCAAACAGTCAATCTGTTATTCATGCTACTAGTGCAGTTCCCCTCAGGGACAGTTTTATTTTTTTTTATTTTTTTTCCCAGTAATAGTATTGTGCAGTTTGCACGCTCAGTTCGATTGCACAACATGCAGCACAGGTTTGCCAGCCACACCTGAAGACACGAATGAATGTGAAATATTGTTTTTACCAGATAGCTGCAGCTTCTGAAGTGTTAGGTCAACATGTACTTTTATCAACGTGGATTAATTTAAGTCAACAAAGCTTTATCAATACCTGCAATCCTTTGCTCTACAAATATTTATGAACTATGCTGCCAACTGTCAGGTTTCATTTGTCCATATCTGGAAGTTACCAGCTCTTCCTTCCACAAATTCATGTGTTTGAACTCAGGTCCTCTGGTTGAAGGATTGTTTGTATGATCATTATTCAGCCTTAAACTAGTAACACATACTAATTTGTCTCCAAACTTTAAACATAAAATGTGATATGTCTTATTTCTCCTATTCCCCTTTGCTTAAGCTGACTGTTGACCTTAATTGTTTCCTATTGATCTTAATTGGTTAACTTTATCTCTATGACTCTGGGTGTGGAATTTCCCTAGTTGTCATCTATCAATCAAATAAGAGCTAGTCAAAAGAGAGTGGTTATTAAACCTGTTGCAGCCTGTATGGGAAACGCATACCTGTGCCACACACTCATCCAGAATTTCAAAATGAAAGTTACTATTGTTTTCATAAAGACCTCCAATGGTAATTACTTCTCACACACACACACACACACACTCACACACACACACACACACACACACACACACCCCCACACACACACACACACACACACACACACACACACACACACACACACACACTTTCCTCCATATGTGGATGGGTGTGTTCAGTGCCAGTATATAAAGAGCAAGGACACATTTCCTACCATCATTCGCTCTGGCATCATGGATCTGAAAGTTGCGTTTGTGATTGTCTGTCTGTGCGCTTTGGCCATCACCTCGACTGAAGGTAACTATCATGACAAATTCTCATGTTTTTTGTTCATCTGAGGATGAGTAATGTTCATGTGCAAAAATAAGTATACATACAGAGATGTTTAGATATTTTTTCTGTATGGTGCAAACAGATCAAAATGTCAGTTTTTGAGTTGCGTATTTCTGTTCATATTAACCAAAGAAGTTTAAACGAGTAAGTGCATGTGTAATTTTGCAGCTGTTACAGCTACTTATTGATTTAACCCAACTGCCGTTTAGTTTTACAACATACAATTAGAGGGACGACATGAAACCTGTTTCAGCATGTGTCAGATTAGTTTAACTGACATCATTCTGTCATCCTGCAGTCACCATTTTGCAATACAAAACCTTCAATGCTGTTTGTGGTATCCAACATTGATGTTCAACTTTAGATTTTCTTCTGCTTTATCTGTTATTATCTTTGAAAAAAAAGCCAATCCATATCCTGAATAGTATATTGTGCTCTGGAGAAAATGGTTAACCTCTGACATTGTTTTGTACAAACTTAAATAGTAACAGGAACATTTTTCAGTCCCGAAAAAGGCACAATTCATTAGTCTTTTAATTTAAGACTCTAATTTCTTTGTAGACTTTCTGTATATTCTGTTGTTCTATTTTGTTCTTCACATTTGTAAAATTGGTCTTCCCACATTGCAGCTGGCATCCC
Organism: Argyrosomus regius; assembly: GCA_946959425.1. Lineage (NCBI taxonomy): Eukaryota > Metazoa > Chordata > Actinopteri > Sciaenidae > Argyrosomus > Argyrosomus regius. The sequence goes on from OX336890.1 coordinate 18,382,307, forward strand.
AAAATGCTGCATCAAAACAAAAAAGCACATCCCTAAACAAGTGCTGATGAACGTTCAAAGATGGGATGTGCAACAAAGCACTGGTGCCTGTGACATCCCTGCACTCATGTAAGTGGTGCTTCATTTTCCTAGTGTCTTCTACATACTATCTAAACTTAGCAGGGAGCTAGCAATAACCATAAACTGCTCAGCCATAAGGATGTGTGCAACACAATGCTTTACCTGTAATTTATGCCTACATGTAGGTCGGTAGTGTATTTGTTGTTGAAATGTAATTTCCTTTTCTTGTGGGTCCCACAGACTACATGTAAAGAACATGGGGAGGCCCATATGTGCTCATCCCAAGTGGACAGAAGTCGTGCTCAGCCGTCAGCGGAAGATGAAGCACAACAAGCGCAGAACAACTTACTGAGCTGTGAAATTGAAATTTTCACAAACTTTGTCTTCTTAGCTTGTTTTCTACTGTTGGTGTTTCAGGAGTTTGTGTCATACAGGAGCTCTAATGTTTGTTTGTTTTTCTTTTTATCGATTATGCAATATATCCAGATTAACTCGTGTACTACATTTATACAGTGGTGGAAGGTAACTAAGTACATTTACTTAACTATGTGCTTGTGTGATTAATCTGATGCAATGTTATAAATTACACAAACTACACAACACTATATGAAGCAGGTGAAATCAGTTCTACTTTGACTACAACATTAAAGTATCGCTTACATGTTAATAAAGTGATAATAATGATCCATTGATGACAGGGGTCATTTATTCATTCATTGCATTATGAGCACTTTTAATACTTTCAGTTTATTTTGGAAAACAATATAAGGAATAAATAAAATGTGAATAAAATTAGGCAGGAAATAATAGTTCTGTACCTCAACTTCATTCAATTTTGAACATAGAAGTTTTACTTATCATGTTTATAAGTTATAAGTTAATGTTTTTAACTTATAACTTATGAGTATTTTTCCTGTGACTTTCACTTCGATCACTTCCACCACTGCATTTATACAAAAATGTGAGAAAATAAAATCTCTGTAAAATGGTATTTCTGTCTTGTTCCTCCTTTCTTTTATTTTTATTGACCACCACTACAGGTCAAAATATTGTAGACTTCAACGACCTGCTTAAGTGTTGGTTGTTTTCTGGCTTTACAAAGAGTCCAAAACTACCAACCTGCTGATAAATAAGATCAGCCATCTTGGCCAATAGGAATCAGAGGACACCCATGAATATTATGCTAATACTGAATTTAATTTATATATACATTTTATTTATTTATTTATTTATTATTAATTTATATTTGTAAGACGTTTTCACAAGTATTTGGTCTTTGTGATAACTTCTTTGTCCAACCACAGGAGTACGAGACTCCAGAACACTCAAAGACTATTGAGAAATCTATAAATGTAACTCCAAATTGCTATACTGTAGAAACGAAAGTAAAATGGACTTGAACTTTCCTTGTTTAGTCTTGCCCTCTGATCATCAAAATCCTGACCTCCACTCCCTCCTCCTATGACTAATCCCACAGAGACAAGCTGCTACATACAGCAAAAGCTATAAAACCTTCTGAAACGCTTCACTAAGCTGATTTATTTGGTTTCATTCCAAAGTGAGAGATGGAGACAAAGAGGGGAAAGCACATGAATACATTTTCTCCTGTTACTGAGTTTTATATCTTTTTAAATGTGGTCATTTTGCTTTCATGTTTTTAATTAAGTATTGTACTTAATTGCATTTAAAGGAGATATCTTTTACACACACATATATTTTGTCAACTTCCTCTTAAGTTTGGAGCTTTTAGTCATTGTAAAGTTATGAAGATCATATCCAAAAACTTAAATAAAATATCAAAAAACGATACTGGTATTAGTATTTAGTAGGCAAGCATGCCTACTAAATACTAATATTTTAAGGGTGACCCAGTCTTGTTTGTTTCTCAACATCTTTTCTGCTGCTGGAGTCTGACTGAAAAAAAAAGTCTCAAATCCTTTTTGACTACTAGCTATTACACTAAACTAAATAATAGTGTTAATGAAACCAGGTTACTTTCTCTTGATTAGGCAACTTTCTCTTGATCGTGCATTCAGAGAGCAGTGAAAACCAACATGTGAATCATCCAAGACTGAAAGAAAGTGAGCAGCCATGAAATGCTGATACTGCTTTTAGTGTTCTGCAGTTTATAACATTCAATGCAGAAAAGAGAAAAACATAATCCCACTCACTTTACTCAAATACATGCAAAATGAAGTCGGACAAGCCCTCAGGCAGCACCCGATGTTTCTATGTTCCAGGTTTTATTTGTGGATTAGTTGGTTCCTTTTATATAAATAATAGTAAGAAGTCCTACTCACAGTTATACAGTAATTTTGGACTTAGGTAAATCCTTCTAATAATCTCAGTAATCCACTGCATCACTACTCCATTTTCAGTCACCAACATTGAGGTATTAATCAGTTTAAGACAGCTCTTACGGTTATGAATAACTCATCTCTTCGAAACGGCAGGAAACCACCTCCAGCAAATTACAGTAAGCTGTCCTTTGAGTGACAGAGGATCTTAAAACAAGCAGTAATACCTGCTCATATGTCTCCTCAAGTTAGAGCAGGTTTCTCCTCTGCATGTACTCAAAGGCTGTTCATTTTTGTCACTTCAATATGTGAAAAGATTTAACCGTCTTATAACATTTACCAAAAAGTTCTTATCTTGTACCATGCCAGTAAAATTTTCATTTCAGTCAGACTCCAATCAGACTCCAAGATATCAGCAACAGAAAAGATATTAAAAACAAACATGATTGTATCAGATAGGGCCACAGCAAAGGTTACCGTAACACACAAAAACATGTCACAGCTGTGCGATGCTGATTTCCTGTCAACAGCTTAATCTGTTATAATTTTTCTCCAGGCACTGATTCATCAGCACCTAAACAGTCTCAAAGAGGGATAATTTATGTCTAATTCTATTAATTATTACCCACAGCTTTAATGTAAATTTAAAATAGATAGCCATCATATTACAGTTGAGCAGACTTGCACAAACAAACTGCTACAAGTGCGGCTTAAGAACAGAGTGCTTGTGGTTTGAAGCCACTTCTTCAGTTCTCCACGTTTCCTTTTACACAAAGACTAGAGAAGTTTGATGTAATAGCACCCTCTAGTGGAAGACTGATCAGTGCACATGCAAAGCATTTGACTCAGGTTTTGCATGAAAAATACATACAGCATAAAAAACAAGAACAACGTAGAACATACAGAGAACTATTGTGTACATGAATAGATTTACAAACACAAATAGAGATATACATAGAGATGGAAACTGGTGTGCATGTACTCTACTATACATCTCCAGTGATTTTTATTGACATTTTATCACATTTAACCTTTGCAGATTCCTCAGGTTCACCAAAGTGATTGTGTTCATGGCAAGCTGAACAGAAAATGTTTGTTTGATAATGTCCTTGGCACAGCTATCAGGAAGCTTCCACATTCTGCATTAAGTACTTCCTCCTTAAAGAGTTTCACTCAGGAAACTGGCTCCAAAATGAAACATGATCCTACTTGCTTTGGTAAATCTTAGCTTATCTTATTGACTCTTAGCTTATCTTATTGAAATGGTAGCATACTTAGCCACAATGCTGTATGATGTACATTGGGGCTACTTAGTTTGGATGTCTGACTAACATGAAAAATATGCTTATTACTCCTTTGTTTTTTCCAGGTAATAGCACTTTTACCACTTTTGGTAAAGCCCATGGTTTTGGATTGACATGTTCAGCTATCAAATATTATTTGAAAGGTGTCCACATATTTCATGTTACACTTTTTTTTTTTTTACTAGGTTGTGTATTTCAAGTAATTCATTAAGTAAGTAGCCATTGCAATTTGTATGATCTTGTGTGGTCATTGAACCATTACAAATTAGAAAAAGTTGAATATTAATGTAACTCATAATACTCATAATCAAATTTAACAACTGCCAGTTAGCAGTAAAGTCCAGGTTATATAAACTTTCTGGTCCAAAAGACGACTGAGATTTTCAGAGTAAATTTGAATTTGAAAAATGTACAAAGAACACCAACATTATATAAAGCAAGGACAGGTAGAGCAGCTTTTAAAAGAGTATAAAATACAGTAGTAGTCAATAAAAGTATAAACAAAACGACACACCTGCTTTACTACACTACCATGCATACCAGATCATGATGTTTTTGTGCCTGAACATAACCAGGTTCTGGTGCCGAAACCACTGTACACCGTTCCGACTGTGTGTCTTGTAGTAGGCGGGTCCTGTAGCACTGTGGTTGCGCTAATAATTGGCCACTTTGGGTTGTCGGTGTTAGGTCACTTCCTGTGTGAATGACCACTTGTGGTTGTGTTCCGCCCACTTGTATTCATCCAGATTTTCTCCAGTGGAGGGAGGCTGCCGCCGCTAAACCAGGAACTGGTAGAACATTTACATAAACTCCGACAGGTGTCTTTATAGCCTTACTTGACGATGTCTGCCAAAGCCAGTCAAGAAACAGCTGAACACTCCGGACAACTCAAGTTCCTCTCTGCTGTGTTTTACGCCGGCAGTTCGTTTCTTATCACGGTGGTGAATAAAACCGTGCTGACGAGCTACAGGTATGTGGCGACTTGTCGCGCTGGTTGCCATCGAGTTATTCATATGCTGTCAACACACAGAGCAATCTTATAAACTACTACCAATCGTGTTATTACAATATCACACTTGAGCCTCTTCTGCTGGTTGTGTTTCACAGGTTTCCCTCCTATATGTGTCTGGGAATTGGCCAGGTAAGTTGTCCAGGTGTGGATATTTTTTCTTTTTCTGTACGCACAGACTCATTTCATGGTGACTTTTTTTTTCAGATGATCACCACTCTTGTTGTCCTTTACGCTGCCAAAATGAACAAATCAGTCCAGTTTCAAGATTTTGACAGGAGTATTCTCTTAAAAGTAAGCATTTCTCATCTTTTGAAACAATATTCTGTATTTTTATTTAGTTGTACTCTATTTTCCAAACTGACATATGACTTTATTGTCTTCCAGATTTTCCCTCTTCCTTTGCTGTATGTTGGAAACCATATAACGGGATTGGCAAGCACGAAAAAACTCAGGTGTTACCTGCTTTGTTTTGTGTTATCTCATTTCACAGGTGTGCTCCTTAAGTTTCACAGTACTCATCCGTGTTATCTTTCACAGTTTACCCATGTTTACAGTATTACGCAAATTTACCATATTGATGACAATGATCTTGGAGATATATATACTAAGGTAAGACATATCGATTATATTTTATATTATTGATTTATATTGACCTTGTGACATAACTGTTCTTACATAACATAACACGTGGCGCTCACATACACACAGAGCTTTATCATCAGTTTATGAGTAGGGTTAAACAATAAGAGCTTTTGGTTTGGATCTGATTGTTTTATGGTTTCTTTTTTCAGAAAAACATTTCCTAAACGCCTCGTGTACAGCATTGTGGCGATAGTTTTTGGTGCCATGGTTGCTGCAAGGTGTGTGTAATTGAACTGTAATTGTTTATAGATTGCTCAAGAATTGAACCAAGTGCAGACAAACTCTTGTGTTTTCCCTCCATCTTTCCCTCTCCTCTAGTTCTGACCTGGCGTTTGATGTGGAGGCGTATACCTTCATCTTGCTCAATGATGCCTTCACTGCTGCCAGTAGTGTGTACACTAAAAAGAAACTTGGCATGGAGGTAACTTTCCTCTGCATGCTGTGTATGAGCACAAAGGATTTTGTGCTGTATTTTACTGATAGTTTCAAAGCAGTTAAATCTCTCAATTCATAAGATATAAAGGGACAAATTATAAGATTATAAAAGATTGTATTACTGCACTATTACTGTCCTCCCCAAAAAGCAAAGCAAAGGGGGTTAAATTTGTTTTCTTTGTTCTGAATACTTTTAACATGTAAGTCCTTTGCTAAACAATTAGACAGTTACTACCAACCATCAGATGAACAATAATATATATATATATATATATATATATATATATATATATATATATATAATATATATATATATAGTCAAATTCAATAGTCAAATTCACTCTCTTGGCCATATATTTTTAAACACTTTTTCTTACTATTATGATTTTAAATGCTAACTGTATGTTAACATGCAGTGAAAGTGACTGTGTTTTTAGGTTTGTTGCATGAGCTTGGCTATGACCTATCTGGCTATATTTTATCTAATATTTATCTTCTTTTTTTTTAGGGCCTTGGGAAGTATGGTGTGTTATTTTACAATGCACTGATCATCATCATCCCTACTCTCTTGGCAAGTGCATTTACTGGAGATTTACGTCAGGTACAACCAGTGAATGTGATCCATTGTATTCATCCTGTGTATTTGTGCCCAAACCTGTTTGATCGCTTTGTATGTTTTGATCCACAGGCAGCCACGTTTAAGGACTGGGTTGAAGCCACGTTTATTTTTTGTTTCTTTGTGTCCTGCATCATGGGGTATGTCACTATGACTGAGTTCAAACTGTTCAGTTACACCTTTGTGGCAACTTCAAAATCATTCTTCCATTACTGTCTCAACTTTTACCCATTTCTTAAATGTCCTCTTCTGTTTCTTCAGGTTTGTGCTGATGTATTCCATAGTCCTGTGCAGCTATTATAACTCAGCACTTACTACCACAGTAGTGGGAGCAATAAAGGTAAGAACACACACTGATAGGAATACTATCTTTAGACTAGAAAGCACACACAGTGCATATCTCTGCCAAGGTTGCACGGCCATCCAAATTCATTATTTTGATAATAGACAATATTTATCATATAAAAACTTAACATGTTTAGTCTCCTTGGTGCCACATGTATTAACTGTCCACTTTTGTACTTACAAGATCATCACTAATTTATATTAAACTTTTCTTAAGAATGTTGCAGTAGCCTATATTGGCATCTTTGTAGGTGGAGACTATCTGTTTTCTTGGACGAACTTCCTAGGCCTCACTATCTGGTAAGAATTTATCTTAATGTGATCAAACGATGAAACTTGTGAAGCCAAATTAAAAATACATATACATTTCTTGGTTCATATGAGCAGCATGGTTATGTATATAGTTATAATCATTATTTATGTATTCAATCCATAGCAAAACAAAGATCTACAAGATTAGTTAATATATTGTAAATGTCTAAAAGTCAGATATGCCAGGTAACTTTGAAGTAAAGCTTATTTTGTAACATTTGAGCGGTAGCAACAATTCATTTCCATTGCCTAACAATTCATTTATTTTATGTTTTGCGTTGCAGTATGTCAGGTGGAGTAGCTTACACGTATCTCACCTTTAACACTAAACCATCTACAAGTAACGCAGAAGGAGCACAAGAGCTGAAGATTCACATTACAGAAGATCGAACAAGGACTCACTAACCAGACACTATTTTATTGTTCACCACTTGGTGGCATTGTTCTGCTCCATATTGGAGCATAATATTGCTTTAGTTTTATTCTTTAATTCATTTATAATAAATCAATTGATTTCCTTGGATATTTTACTGGTGCTATATATTTGATACCACTAAATCATGAATAAATCAACAAGAAGTACACATGAATTCTGGGTCAGGTTCAGTGAATGTTTATTGAAGACCAACAATTGTTTAACAGTGTGGATAGCCTGTCAGAGAAATCTTACTTTTTGAAATGTGTAATAAAATGTCTACCAAGCAAGCTCTATGCATGTGACAAACATGAAAACTGTTGAGGGATGTTAGCAGAGGGAAAAACTGAAACTAAAATTCAACATCAAAGCTCTCCACAAATTGTGCACACTCAATATTCTAACAAACACAATGTGTATATATTAAATGCCATACTCTTCTCAAACCACAAAATAGACTAAGGGTTAGAAATGTTTCAAAATATACTATAATTGGGTATACAATAAATCATTTGGTGTTTTGATTATCAACAATTCACTAGCCTTCCAGTTTCATCGCAACTCCACATGGGTAATTTATAAATCAAACAGATTCAAACATCACAGCTAGAGTGACAGAGTGACAGGTTGTTGGTGCAGGTTTCCCCAAAACAACCAGAGGCAGGGCAGTTATGAGAGGCGTTATACAGTGTTGAAGGATGTAGTGTTATAAAAAAAAAGAAAAAATAATAATAATAAAGATAACCAAAAAAAAAAAAGAAAAAACACCCACCACTACACAAAGTTTATGAAAAACAGGTGCCATTTTCCTGGACACGCACGACAAATTTAATCTTCAGTGCATTGCAAGCTTAATCCAAGACTTAATAGGGGGTGTAAGTGCTAAATCAAAATTTATGAGAAGTTTAAATTTATTCTAAATGGATTTTTATGATTTGAAAACTTCAATATTTCACATCAAATGATAACAGGGGCCTCAAACAGTTGAACAAAATGTTAATAAAAAAAATATGGTGAAATAAATATCACATAATTTAACCTCTGACATGAGATGATGCACCACACACTATGATGCTATGCCCGTATCATAACTGGTCTGCCACCTTTTAATATAAAAGGTGACCGACATCATCCATTGCTTAACAAAAAACAAACAAACAAAAAAAAAAAAATCTCCCGTCTGGTTGGAAAACACATTTAGGCCGGCAGGTTTTACACGTTTCTTGCATCTATGAGGAAACTGATGTTAAGATGGAAATATGCCATGTACCAAAGGTACTCTGGACCTTTAAGTATTGCTGAATATTAGTTAGTTGTGATATTTCGTTTAGTTAAATCCTGAAGGCAGTATAGTCAGCTTAAGGTGGACTTTTCCTGCATGCCATGAGTAGTATCTTGTGGATATAGTTATGTGTATATACTGAGAAAAGCTGTCAAAGTTTGGATTTTCTGAAAGTCTTGTCCTGTCCAGACCTCTGGATTAGGCTTGCAATGATCACCTCTCATTCGCATATAAAAAATGACCATGTTACACGCCAGACTGATCCAGCTCCCCTGACTTGTTTTCATCTCCTTTTCGTTCGCCTAGGAACACTTCTTGGAGTGTCCTGTAGAAGTGAGGATAAACCTATCCTTTCTCAGTTCATTTCACGAGCAGTGACAACTGTGCTTACAATGCTGGAGATAAAACCTGGGAGCATGATTAGAGGCCATCTGACAGCTGGAATTCAACGTAACATTTCCTACGTTTGACCACACCCTGTATCATTCTGTCCATCTGAGCTTAATCCATATACACATCAGTCATACACACTCTGTTACACTCACAACTTAAAAAAACTCGTTACCATCAAAGTGCAAACAAAACAAATTAAAACATAATAGGTACTCTTTCTTTGCCTTTAGAAGACACGAGAAAGAAACACATTCTTCATATTGTCAAATCTACAATTATAGCAGCCTAAAAGGATAAAATGGAAGCTGAATAAGGTGCTTTAGCTTGTGCCTTCCTGGTGCTGTTGGGGAGGGGGGGGGCTGAGGCAGTAATGGAAGAATCATTTTAGAGTTGCCACAAAGGTGTAATTGAACAATTTGAACTAAATTATAGTGACATACTCCATGATGCTTGTACATAACACTGATCTCAGGCCAATTCAGCTCTTTCTCAAAGTCTGGTTTTACAACTTGATAGAATAAGACTAAACTAGTCATTGATCTGCGTTTATGCAATTTCTAGCTACAGCACGTACTGCAGGAAGGCGGATTGGGAATGGAGGTATGAGGGGCAGGGGAATGGGAGTCCAGGATCGGGAAGTGGGTGGGTGTTCAGGCAGACAGATTGTTGGCCAGCTCAATGAGTGCCAGAGCACCGTGGAGCCGCTCACGCTGCTCCTGGAGGCGGCGCTTGGCGGCACCTCCCCCCTGGCTGCCCTTCTCCTCCTCTGCGGCCTCTTCCTCGTCTCCATTCTCTTCATCAGACTGGAGAAACTCCATTGGATCCTGCTGCTCCTGGTCCTCTGCTCTGGCTTTGCCCTGTGGCTTCACCTTGGTAGTTGTCGGGGCGCGCTGCTCACGGGTTTGCCAGTACCTGCGAGGACAGAGAAGAGGGCATTAACATTAAATACAAATGACTATGCAAAACTGTGGTCAGCCCACCTGTTGAGCAGTACGTGAGTCCTGTGTATACTTACTTTGCCAACCACTCTGCCACAGCCTTGTTATCCACAGACTGGGCTTTTCCCAGGCCCTCCTTTGGTTCCTCTCTCTTCAGGCGGGAGAAAGGATGCTTGGGACAGTGACGGTTGGCATGTGTGAAACGATTGCCACATCCTGCAGAAAAGGCAACAGGTATGAATAAAGTAGGAGCCATTAAATGCTATGTTTCTCTGTGATTAGGATAGCTATGATGATGTGTAATGCATGGCCTTTTGTGGTTTGCTTACTACTGTTATGAAAAGACTAGTGAATAACCATGTTATTCCATATTGAAACACAGGGTTGTGTTTATTGGGTACTTTCCAGATGCTTCAAATTTAACATGCAGCTAAAAGCTGTCACACTAAATGAGGCTCATTTCATGCCATTGGAAAGTACCTAAAGTACCTAAAAGTGACAGTTCAACAAACTTTGACTTGGATGTTTTGTTTTTTCAGAACAACACTGTTAATAGCATAGTCTTTTCCCTAATACACATTTCAAACCCACCTTTCTCTGAGCAGACAAAGGGTTTCTCGCCAGTGTGCAGCCGCTGGTGCGTTTTCAGCTGACCACTCTGCACAAACGCCTTCCCACAGTTTGGGTAGTCACACAGATAGGGCCTCTCTCCTGTGGGGAAATTGGGATATTGTTCAGGTAACAGTATTGTCATTGTTTTGCGATCCAGTCGTTATTCGGCCGTTATTACACAGTGCTGCTCGTATGATACCCACATTACAGTAGAGTACTTTTAAATGTGAACACTAGGGTAAGAAAATTCAGAGTAGGTACTGGGAGGTCAATGACATTCTGCTTTCACAGACCAAGTTGTGCCCCTTCCTGTCCAGCATATTGCTGTTACATCTGGTTTGACAGGTGCTCACATGACCTTCCCTTTTTCTCAAGGCACAGGTCTGTTTTTTTATATATATATATATATTCTCAGCCCTCCTCACCTGTGTGTGTCCTCTTATGAGCCTGAAGAGACTTCTCTCTGGGAAACACTCGGTTGCAGATGTTACAGCGAATACGGCTAGACGAAGTCTCCCCTTCGCTTATGAGCTCCCGTACGGTGTCAGCCCGCGGACGCCCTCTGCGGATACCATCCTGACAGCAGGAATACACATATACATAAATTTTACATTAGCTAAAGAAACACAATGCGTATGTAGTAAGCAGAAATCATATGCCAGGTAGAGCACAACATGTTTTCATACTTTTATGATCTAATACATTTACAAATGAATCAAGGTCAGAGAAGGCAGCACATTATGTTATTACTACCTTCACATGCACATGTAGTCAGTATACTGTAGTTTGTATTTCAAACAATGCTGTGTGACATGAATGAGAGCTAACTTAGCTGAGCTCACGTGTCAGACTGTAGCAGGAAGCACGTTTGTCCATTATTATTCACATCCGGTTACATTTTTGGCGCGCGACTAGACGTCATGTATGAGCAGCTGCTCCAGAACCAGGAAGTAACTGGGGTTTAAAATCCACCATGTCACACCCTAATGCGCGGGCGTTTTTTTTTTTTAAATGACTCTCCATCTCGGCCATGTTAAGGCTGAGTCCAAACATAATGCCGCCGTTTTAAGTTATGTCATAATAAGAAATGAGGAGTTCACCTCTATATATGTATTATTCTTCCATAACGACCCGGTTTGATAGTTTGTGTGCACTCTAAAAAGGCTATTACGAGTAGTTAAACATAGTTTATGTGTTGTTATAACCTATGCATGTGTGTTATTACTGTGCTGTCAACCGCCTTAAACTATACAATAATAACCCCAGCTTTTAAATACACTCAGTCTGTGCAAAAACATATGCCCTCCCATACATTGTATTCAGTAACATTACATGTGAACTTACCCTGATCTGGTCAGGCGAAGGAGCCGTGTCCGCTTCTCTGGCCGTCTGGGTCCCGGTAGGCGAAGAAGCCCCGCTCACTGAGCCCGGGCTCAGAGTCACATTGTGGGCGTTCTCCCCCCATTTCCACGGGTAGACCATGAAGTCGCTGAAACCGGGGCTCGTCGGCGTCAGAGCCTCTGCTTTCCTCGGTTTAATCGGGGTGGTCTTGATGACAGACACCAAAACTCTTTTGGGCGAGTCGTTGCAGAAAATAACATGCGGGTGCTTGTTATCCGCCATTGTGTGAGTGTCAAAAACTCCGGTGTTGGTCGCAAAAGCAAGCAAAAAGAGTAAATGTTCAAGCTGGAATTGATTATTTTAACAATTAACAAGTTATAAATAGTGCGCCTTTTCAGTCCGGAGTGAATATGTCCTTCATTTCCAAAGATGAACAGAAAAAGTGTGTCGGATCCGTCCTTCGCTGCAAAGTATCCACAAAAGATACAGCGAGATATGAAGATGATGGTAAGTTTCCTTCTTCTCGCAGCGGGTCGTCTGAACTGACCTGTGTGCGCCCACAGGAACGTTGTCCCGCGTTGCAAAATCGCGCCCGAGTTGTCCACTAACCAATCCGCTGCAGCGTCATATCCACATCAAAACTACCAACCAATGGAAGCAGTCATATAGATCCACCGAACAAGCCCCTGGACCAATAGGCGTACCGGAAGGCGCTCTTGCGCGCTATGATTGGCTGAGACGTTTCCATTGGTTTCCAATGAGATTTAAACACTTGACGCGCGCTCTTGCACACTGACATCAAGTTTGGCCAATGAAGACGAGCAGAGCTCACGTTCAGCCACGGCGAAGCCAATGAGAGTGAAGGGCGGTTAATTTTACACTGAGGGAGAGCAGATGGCTCTTTCCCGCGCTGAAGAGTCTGTTTATGTTATTACATATTCGGTCAATTTAAAGGGAAAAGAAACGGTGGCCCAGAGGCGCCAAAGTTACGTAATCATGTAAGGGCGGAAATACTTGAACAAAGGGTGTACTGTGTGACAGAGAAGGAATCAGAAAGCAAAAGTTATTTGAAATTTTGCGAGGAAAAAAAAATTAATTTAACCCCAACTTTTCACCTTTCCATAGAAATCCACCTAAAGCAGTGTTTTTCTTTGTAGAAAAGCATGATCTATCTACACATATATGAGCTGGAAATCAAAAGATCAAGACTTTAATTTATGATGACATTAACGATAACTTTTTGTTCCACTGGCACCCTTTGAGATTAAATCCAAATAAGTTTAATTTTAATGTAGAAGTAACAGCTCCAGTATAAATAACTGAAATAAAGTTTCAGTTATTCACTGATGCAACAGAGGTCATATTGTTGTGTGCCTTTCTCTTACTCATTAAGTGTTATCTATGTATCCTACTGCACTGTACAATGTGTAGTAGTTGGTCTAGTGTGCTGAAAGCAAAACCATCCACATTACACAGTACTAATTTTAAATGTTCTGGTGCTATGTTGGATTTTAGATGATTAATAGTCCATGTAATAGTCTTTGAACATGCTTGACACTTTTGAACCAATACACTCCACATTTTGTAGCGTAATACTGACACAGTGAGATCAATTTTAATGGAGTTTCTGTACATACATTGCACACTGAGTTCACAGGACACCTCAGACTTGTACTTTCCACTTTGACCACTAGATGACGCTAAATTTCATTATGAAGAATATATCCTGACTCATCTTAGAGTGAGAGTGACACAGCTTAATCAGGTTTGAGGTATGTTAATCCAGTTTAGTTAGAATACATGCATCTGAGTATTATGTAGGCTACATTCATTAGTTTGTTTTGGTTATTTATCTAAAGATCCATGAAGGGAAATGAAGTTTGTCTAACCAGTGTTTAGAAAGAAACCCTGTTTGCACAGATCTACACTGGAGCTGTATACAAAGCAAGAGTACATTTCGGACTGGCCTTTAGTCTGTCGTTGATTGGCATTAACTGGCTGCTATGTCTCATGTTGTTTCACTCGCTTGATGTTTAGCATCTAGTTCTTTATCATGAAAAGGGTAATCATAACAAATACATGTGTACAGCGGTCCATATTTATAACAGTATGAGTAAATTACACTGGCTTTAAGGCCTCTGCAAGGAACTTTTAATTTTGTTGTTGTTTCTGGTGCCCCCTGTGGACAAAAGTGGTAGCGTTTCCACCGACAACTATAGAAATAGCCGTTATAGAGGTTATTGTAAAGCATATATGTATATATATGTGTGTGTGTGTATATATATATATATATATATATATATATATATATATATATATATATATATATATATTATATATATATATACACACACACTTCTTAATTATAGCTACGTTCCAGTCATCTGCAGTAACCGCATGTTGTACAATGGGGCACATTCACGTGCGCCTGCACCTGTCCTGCACCTGAAAAGTCACTGATATCACCAGCATTCAGCTTCTTAACGGTATAAAGTGTTTTCCAGTGGTTAGTTATTTTAGTAATCATGGTTAGCTAACTGTTTTTTATATGACACATAACATTAGCTTGAAAGTGCTAGTGTTTTATGGTATTATTAGATATGTAGCTCTATTATTTGTCTACTATTTGTCTAGGCTAGTTTTTTTTTTTATTTAGCCAAAATACCCTTTGACTTCAGTCCCTGTGCCAATTTGAGCAGCACGACCTGACTAAGCAGAGAATAATCCACCACCATTGGCAGAGGACTCCAGTCGAGTCTGTGCAATGAATATTGATTAGTGAACAGCCTATTGATGAGCACAGGGGCGTGGTGTCACTTGTCTCCACACGTGCAAACATTTAAAAGTGTCGACAAACTCCGGTGGACATTTGTTGGATGTTCACTGGGGCAGTAAAAGTACCGTCCGCAGCTCTTTTCTGTCATAGCTGCGCATGCAAACGGTCGTTTTTTCCCCCTGTTTATTATTTGCAAGATATGTGTTCGTCTTGAGGAGGGAGCCTCTGTCTGAACTCTGCTATATTTTCTTCACCATACACAGGCTAAAATGCTGCCGGACGCCTACGGTTGTGTTGTGGCGAACAGGTTCGGGAATCTTCTGGATGACGATGCTGACCCGTTTGACTTGCTAAACGAAGTGGAAACGGTGAAGGAGAGAAAGAAAAAGAAGAAGGAAGAGGAGGAGAAGAAAGGCAAACAGAAAAAACATGGTCAGAAGGAATCCCAGAAGGATAGACGCCTCCCTGTCTCGTTGGAGAGTCAAGACCCTGCTCCAGGTGAGCTTAACCGCATTACCTACATTATAGTCATACACCCCAAATCCAAACTATTCTGGCAGCTGCTAGTATTTCCAGATTGGATAGTCCAGCCAAGAGTGATCAGTTTGCTCAGGCTTTGTCAGCTGCTGATGGTGCAAGGTCAGCAAGGCTGCTGAGCACATGTGCATGCTGTCAGGGTGGGTGGCTGGGTGTGTGTGTGTGTGTGTGTGTGTGTGTGTGTGTGTGGGGGGGGGGGGGGTTTATCTGAAGCCAAATGACATTAACCTAATTTTATAGCCCATTTAAATGCATACTTCTATTCCTGATATGAGAACCAGTCAGCTACCGATTCAGTAAAGATTCAGACATCTAGTTAACAAGTTAAAAGATTAGTGGTCTCTATATATCAGTGGTTCCAATAAGGCTTTATTTCCCTGTCAAATATCATATCATTGGCAAACACATGGGGAAAAGGGTGACATCAGTCTTGTTCATCAGTCCGTAAGCAACAACAGCAGCAGCAGCAGCAGCAGCAGCAGCAGCAGGCACGTCCTGGACCAGTGACAGAGAGCAGATATGGCAGAGAGGAGGTCCAGAGGGGCATGAAGAGGGCTGCCTATGATCGTAGGGCCAACCAAGAGGAGTATACACAGGAGTTTTCCATCTCCAGGTATGTACTCATGTCTTATACAAGCTGAAGTTAAAACTCAACTCTGCACATTGGTTTCCAGAGTCTACACATGCTTGGTTTGGACTGCACCACAAGTTCATGAGTAATTGAACACACCCTTGCTTTATTCAAAACATTCACAGGGCTGTGTGATATGACTGAAATCTCATACCCCAATATAGACCATTTCATATCCAGATAACAATTTCTATCACTGTTTGGTACATTTTCAGTAAATTCTGTGAATATGTGGCACATAAAGAGGCCTGTTTCTCAAGTTTGAATTATATAGATGACAATAAAATGTACTTTATCATTTGTTCATTCTTTAGAATTTTTTTGTACAAATTTTAAATTAAGCATGTAACAAGTATAAAAATTAACATCTGCAAATCTGCAATGAAATTTATCTGATTGGTCCCCAGGCCTTCCTATAATGCAGACTCTGACTTCAGGGGCAGAGGGGGGATCAGAGGTAGGAGAGGAGCAAGAGGCGGAGGAGGATACACAAGGAACTTTGACAACTTCAACCCAAGGGGCAAGAGAGAGTATGATCGACATAATGGAACGTAAGCCATTTTGTTGATGTAGTAATCCATTTTAAAATGTGCTTTTTTTTTGGTTTGTTTTTTTTATAATGGTGTCTTGACAACATTCGTTGACTCATTGCAGAGGTATCTCTCCTGAGGAAAAGAGAGGAGGCAGAGGACCCTGGAACTGGGGCAGTGTTGAAGAAGCTGGAAGGTAAGTAAGTGAACTCATTTACAGCATAACAAAGTCAACTTGTACACTTTGGACAAACAGAAACACATCTCTATTGTGACAATGTCCCTTTTGTGAAGTGAACTGGAGGTGACATCTGATGCTCCAGTCAAATCTGAGGAGCCCCAAATGGCTGTGGAGGAAGAGACTCGGTGAGTGACACAGCTTTTTATTGAAGATTACATTAGTACCACATCACCTGGTACAGTAGCAGACTCATCAGTAAAGAGTGACATTTGGCTAAACTTGTGACTAATCAAACGGAAAATTTGATTTACAAATCATGCCGGTTGTGTTTAAGCACCAGTCATTTCCAATTGCTTGCACCACATCTTTTTGCTGCGTCATTCAAAGTGTGCCTCTCCATCTGAGCCATTAACATTTATTTTTGTGGATACATTTGTTACTTATGATTATCAGGTTGCAGAAGTGTCCAAAAATGGGTTTAGACCTTTTTGTAATGATGCATTTAATGCATCCACTGACCCCAAACACTTAAACATACTGCACCAACAGTACTGGCATATTGGCAACAAGATCTATAAAACCTTTGACAGTGTCACATTAGATTTAAATATAGGAAATGTCAAACAAAAATGGACTGACAGATGTAGTCTGTCCCATATTATGATAGCGCAATGGAAGAGGACGGAGAGGTGGTGCTCCAGGTTGCCATGGAGATGACCCTGGACGAGTGGAAGGCCATGCAGGAGATAAGTCGTCCCAAAGCGGAGTTTAATATCCGCAAAGCAGAAAACAAGATTCCCTCCAAAGCCAAGGTCATCCACCAGTCAAAGCACCCGGAGGTGAGAATATAAAACACTTCATGGAATTGACATTAGCATTAAGAGCTCGCAGGTAGATGACTTATGATAACATTGTAAGCCTCATTTGGCAGTTATGGCTCACTGTAATGCACCTGTAAGTCCTTGAGAAATGTGTAAACTAGGCAAAGGGTGAATCACGCTCAGGTTGTCTGTACTGTGCTCTCATGATGACCTAAAAAGCATAATGAGAATTTTGGTCCAGGCTTTTGCAAAGCTTTTCCTCTTAGCCAGAATTGGTGGTGGTCAATGGAGATGCTGTTGTGCTTTGCTCCATCTGTATGCCTTCTATCTTCAGGGCCTCAAAGGAACTGTGGAGGACATGGAGGACGACAGCAACTTCCTCCGTAGGTCTGTGAATGACATCACCTCCCTGATGGACATCAATTTCGGGAGTCTTGGACGCCCCAGTCGTCGGGGAAGGGGAGCACGAGGTGGACCCACTAGTCGCCCAGAGAGACCCAAACCCATACTGGAGAGGGTATGTTCTTGTCTCTTGCCTCACCAAACTCACTGCAATCTTGGGGGCACAAAATGTAGAGTACACCAGTGGAGGACATGGGTAACCCTTCTTAAATTATATATTGCAACAGAAGATTTAGACACGGCTAATTATTTAAAAATGTACTTGAAGTTGCGTTTTATTTTCTAAATGTATGTTTGACTGGGATATACCACACCAGAAAGCTGATGAGAACAAAATATTAGAATCAATCAGAATATTGGTAAGAGATTTTGAGTTTTGTGTAACATATGATTTAGTGTTTGTTATGTCTGTGTTCCCCCAGCAGGAGGATGATCTGGCTCCTAATCCAGATGATCCAGAAGACTTTCCAGCACTATCAACAGGAAAATAACTGACTTCATGTATCTTCTATGGGGAATATTGGTTGCACTTGACACTTGCTGAAGAAAAAAGTTCATGTTTCTGCAGTTCTTAAGGTTTGGGGTTTTATTGTACTTGATTTTGTTCTATTGCACTGAAAGCACTGTTGGTATTTGACTCCCAGAGAATAAATGCTTTTGCAAGTTTATCTTGAAGGGTTTTTCCATTTATTTGAACAAACATGTAGAAAACATGAACTGTTTTTTTTTTTTTTTTTTTGGTCCATTTGTAGGCAATCTAACTGGGTAAAACAGGATAGTGTCTGTGACTTTGCCTTAAAAACAGCTTAGTTTTAGCTTTTGAAGGACTAATGCACTTGAGAAACACCTTGATACAGTCTTAAAATCTTGGTGTATATTAAGAATATGGTACAAAGACAGAGCCAGAAGGATACTTGGAGTACAATTTATTTAAAAAGTCTGATTCTATACGCTTCAAGCAAATGTCTTCAGTGGATTATGAACATGAGTTAGACAAAGCCCCATTAGGACAATTGACTTATTTCATAGCATGATTCAAACATAGTACAAAATATTTAAAAAATACAAACTGAGTATATCAAATGTTGACATATTTACAATCTTGAAATACAGGAGCTGAAAAGCTTCACAAGTAATGATTTAGAATAGAAGACAAGCCAGACATTGGGTACAGATGTACAAATGTGCATGGTATTGTATCTTGTGATGAAATTCTAATAGACCATGTTTTAATTACATCCACCAGTAGGTTTGTATTCCTGGTCAGATCCAACTATCCATCCAAAGTCAAACTGATTGTGCCATGATTATGAACCAGTATATCTGCTGCACAGTGCTCATTTTGGAGGAAATGTGTTATGTGGATTCACATGCCAGTCTGATATCTGCAGGTCCAATCTGTTTACTACGACATGCTTCAATAAGTAGGAACAACCAGGCAAAAATGAGAAGTTTGTTTCATGATTCTGTGTTAAAAATATAAAAACCAAAGTGCCTTACGGGTAAAATAACTTGTAATCAAAAACAATTTATAAATGATTTACATATCATCTTTAAAGTTTGTTCCAACTTTTTTCTTAAACTTAAAAAAAAAAAACTATTGAAAGAGTACAGTTGTGTTAAAGTTGGATTTCATGGTAAAATTCTTCTGAATTTCCAGATCCACAGGCTCACCGAAGTAGCGGAGCTCTAGCTTTGGGAATGGAGTGACTATAAAGAAGAAAAAAAAACAGTTGGCATTAATAGAGGGGTTGATTTCATTTTTCATTACACTAATTAGTCAACATTTATTTCATTCATGCAAGCAGTGTTTATGCACATGAATCAGACATGTCTGTGAGACTGCTTGTTTGATACTATATAAAAATAGAGAAAACGTAGCACAGAAAGTGAAGAGGAGACAGGTACCATAGCCTGGAATATCGAATTGATTGCAAAGAGCTGCGAGCTTTACGTCCTCTGGAGACAGTGCGTCTGTTGCATGTAAGAAATATAAAAGAAGGAAAAAAGGAGGAGATATAAATATTACAGCACCAGTAAAGGATGCAGACATGGATACAGAGTGGGCCAGAGGCAGAAGACACAGTGAGCAGAGTCCAGAGAAGCTATAGCCAGTCATACTCCCAAAACTCCTGTTCTTAAAAAGAACATGCAAGGAAAGCTATAGAAGAAAGCAGTGTGGAGACTGAGGCAGCTGGAGTTTTAATTGGAAACCTGACAGTGGTGCATAAGCAGGGTCAGATTTACTTAATGTTAGTTCTGGTTCTATAGTGTTAGTACAACATCTGAGTAAATAAGAACTGTGGCTGGGTTGCACCATCATGGCTTCATTTTAGATTACAAACAACCACTTAGTTAACTATATTTGAAATCAACTATGTGGAAGTATTTGGATGTAACTGATAGAAAGGATACAGCTTTAACCGATTAACAATACAATAAACATCTTGACTTAAAAATCTTGACTTTGGAAAATTTTGGATCACAGTTCTGTTCTTGCTATATTTCATGTCTTTAACAAACATGTTGGCTTGCACTGCCAGCATAAATCCTAAAATAACAGTAAACGTTTGTACGTAAAAAAAAAAAAAAAAAAAATTCAAATACACTGCCCTCCAAACATGTTAAACATCTTAACGGTCAGATCTAAATTGAATCTTACTTATTCCTAACTACATTAAAAGATCAGATTGAAAGAGTTTGTGGAAAAACCACAATTAGATTTTAGAGTTTAAACATTTAATCCTTGTTGTTGCATCCCAGCCTAAGTTCATTAAGTGATTATGATACGTCCACTGTCTTAAAGAGGAGAAAGAGGGAGAGTGTGGAGCCTCTGGATTTTGACTGGATTTACACAGGCACCAATGAAATGATCTTTAAACAGATCTGCTCATCCTATGGCTGCCAAAACTGAGGAGAAGCCTTTTAAACATGACTTTTTCCTGTTTGGACAGCATAGAGAACATCTGTTCGCAGAAAAGTGATTGAAAAACTGAGTTTCTGTTTGTGTGCAAATGCAGTCCAAGTCTCCATATGGCTCAGAGTGTGTCTGAGGGAGCTTGCCTGCAGGTGGACCTGTGCCATGTTTAAGTTGATGAGAGTGCCTGTGTTGGCTGTGGCACTGGATGTGTCTCTATGGCTGCCACATGGCTCACAACACATTGGGTCTCTGTCGCCAGCCACTACATGCAAGTTGCCTAGGGACCTGACAAGTCTGGTGTGGCACAGGGAGCTGGCAGAGAGAAGGGAAGCTGTTAATTTACTCCACAAGGATTCATGGGTGGCTATAGCCTCTTGGTTGCTTTTCATCTGTGTCAACTGCACATAAAAAACATATCAAAACAGAATTAAATGTACCATATTACAGTTTTGTTAACGTGACAAAAATAATCTTAACTCAGGGTAGGCTTTATAGCGTTTGGGGGACAACTGAGCAAAATCTATTTGTTGATAAAGAAGCTGAACTTTCAAGGATAAAGCAAATTGTGTCAAAGTGTCAAATCCAGCCACTGACCTTCCTCCTATTCCACTGGCAGGCAGTGAGGTTCTGGTCCTCTTCCTGCTGTCTGAGTGGTCAGACAGAGCCAACGGGTTGACACTGGTCTTACAGCCCTGAACACTGGCCTGCAGGATGACCGTGCTGCAGAGGAAACAAATGTCATTAACTAGTCTGAGTCATGTTTAATGTCAAAGCACAAGTACACAAAAGTGCGCGCACTATAAATTTTACCTTAGGGACTGTGATGATGACCTGGTGTGAATCTTATTCTCTTCTTGTCTGTGAAAACACAAGTAACACAACGGTAAAAAAAAAAATGTAATCAATCCTGATATTTTGAGAGACCTGAAAGAAAAAGGTGACAGGACAGAGTGGAGGCAGAGACTGTATGGAGATGAGGTAGTTCTAAACAAATCTCATAATGTTAGACTTGTGCACAGATCATTAATGCAGCTTCAGCACCCAGGTAGGATTAGTAAAGCCAAGTACCAGAGGAAGCCGCGTGGTGGCACTAAACAACTAAGGAGGGACTTGATTTGTCTTTTCACAAAGTTACGATTTTCATTAAGGCTTAACTTTCTGGTGGAGTTTATTTTTAACAGCTGGCACTGCTGTCAACACAATAACCAGCAAAGCATGATGTTTAAAGATGACAGGATGATGGGAACACAGGGACAAAATCATTATGTACAGAAAACGGTAACAAGGACAACGCAGGAGCCTCTGATGTTTTAGATTTTTAAAAACTGGCTCTGCTCATCAGCTTTACTAGTTTACTGTGCTTGCAGAAAGAATACAAGAGGATGATTTTGAACAAATTTCTGATTTGGTTTGGGAATTAAAAAGAGACTGGGGTCTCACTTACAGCATTCTCAGTTAGAGCTCCAGAAGGGGGGGCAGGACAGGTTTTTGGGGGGCTGACGGGCGGTAGAACTCATTGAAATCCTAACCCGTCTATACAGAAATGCAGGATGGAAGAAGGGAAGCCATACACAATCCACCACAGGGCAAGGCTACACAGGGAGGAGAGCAGCATGGCTACCAGCCATCTGAAAGGAGGACAAATCCAACAACAAGAGCAAACAGAAAAAAAGGGGAAAAAAAGGAAGGAGAGACAAGAGACGTCCAGGCAGGACACAAAGCCTCTGATGTTCTGCTTTTCCACTGGGACTGGATTAGATGAAATACCTTTCAAAGAGCTGTGCATCCAACAGTGCCAGTCAGCAAGTTTTTGTTATTCACTTGCTCTGATGTGTTAGCAGTTTGCTATGTACTTAGAGCTCGACCAATCTCAGAGTTTTGAAGTAGATATCAATATTTAAGAGTTTAAAAAAAAAAACATGATGATATACTGGCTGACGTTCCATTTTTACACACAAACTTACTGGCTGATACCAGCCGGCCAATGTCGGTCGAGCTCTAATAGTTTTACCATTTGTGGACATGTTTTTGTGAACAAAGGTTTGGAGTATCCATCATCACATTTTGTTCCACAAAAAAACGGACCATTTAAAAAGAAGCTGGCAGAGACAGAAACCTGAAGGAGTGAACAAAGCTCAAATGGTACGTGTGCACTGATCCAGTCACAAAAGCAATGGAAAAACAACAGGCAACTGACAATGAACCCGGCCTAACATTAATTACATGTTAGACACACACAGATCGAACATAGAGGCATGTCCACGCGTGCATGTCCGAGGGTTTCATGCCTGTTGCCATGCATGAAAGAGGCAGAAAAGATGAAAAGTTTTCATATAATCGTTGTGCTAAATTGTCACTGGAATTTAACATGCGCTTCAGTATTACATAATAAAAACAAACAGTGGAGCCAGATGGTGAAGTTCAGCTGGAGGTTAGATGTTTGTGCAGCAACGCATACACTGATAAGGCATATGGCCTGAAGTGCAAGCAATTCTCCCTTCTGCCTCGACTCTTTCCTGAGAACGATAAGTACCCATTCTCATCTCATTGTCTCCTCAGAAGCTTACATATGCTGTTTTATAATCTTTGTATTAGGATGAAGATCAGGAGGAATTTACCATTCCAACAACACCATTTAAAACCTCTAATTAAAAACACGTCAGTCAAAGATCATTCTAACTCTTAAATACTATTGTCATTTTCCAAAAACACAGCGGTTAAGCGGTTGAGCAGGCTAGTTATATAGGTTACCAATCAATAAGTACTTACTGCAGATCAGAACAAGGAACAAGTTTCCCTTACTAACATTTTTAAAGTGCCAAGTCAGTAGTGCAAGCCAAGCCCTAAAACATTCAATTCAACTAATCCAGATCTTCCATAAAACCATGATTAGTTGAATAATTGGTGCTGTTAACAGCAGGCTCAACTTCAGAGCGTCACTGTAACTCAGAGGATATCTTGGATAAGCCTCGATATCAAAGCAGAACAGCTCAGTGTATCCATGAGAGGCAGATAATGAAAAGGCGTGTAAATGTATTGCATCCACTAAGTGCATATCCACTTCACACCATAATCATCCAGAGAAAGAAAGAAAAAACAAAAACAAAACTTCAAGTCAGCCATACCATTCACTGGCACAGCAACCATTTCTACAGGAAGAGGATGTCAGCTAGAAAGGAAGTGACATGCACTTACCTCCATCATACAAAACCTCACATCCTCTCTCTGTTTTTCCTCTCCCCCACTCTTTCTCTGCCTCTCTCTGCTATCTTTTCAACGGCAGGCAACACATCGGCCACACCGTACCCATGAGGTTGCAGCAGAACACTACCACCTGCCTGACATGGGACAACAAAAGCCAAAGCCATATGGGTACATTGGCAGCGGCCAGTCAACCATCCTCAGCCATGCTGAAACCCAACCTCCCACGGCTTGATTTACACGGGCACAAATGAAGTGGACTTTATTTAGGGAACAACAAGGAAGCAAAGAGTGCAGGCTAGTCACATTACACTAGTCCAGCTCTTCTCATATGCTTGTTTCACACAGAAATACTAGAAACAAAATCAAACTTACCGAAATAAGTTTGCAAAGACATAATGACATGTTTACATGACATGACTTTTGCCACACTTTTACTGGCAAGTAAAATAATTGTGATGCTGTTTAATGCAATGCATGTTTTTTTTTTCTTCTAGATTAAATCAGTTTCAGATTTCACAACTGCCAAGCAGTGAGAATGTCCTGCCGCTGCACAGCACAGACTTACAGAGAAATAGAGACTTTGCTTATTTAAAGTTTAAATATTGATTTACATGCTCCCACATCAGGTATTAGTATCAGTTCTGGGTTGCAGTGACTCAATGTCCATTTGCTTACCACCCTGGTGACCTGACATCAGTTCAAATGGATCAAGGTCAGTTTTGTTTCTAACATTTTCCTGCGTTCACTTATAGTCCAACATTGATATGTGACTGTGGCTACTTCTGTTCCCTTCTGCAACGCAATGAATTTATGCTCTTTGTTCTGAACATTTAAATCTATTGCACCACATTTCCATTACTTTATGCAAGTATGGCGCATTGGTATGAGGTGTTATGGATGTTGTACTCATGTACCTGCAGTCTTCTTTTTTTAAAATGTTGCCTAAAATGTAAATTGTCTGAGCTTGTTTGCAAAGTCTTCTATTGGCCAAATTACCACAAGGACACTAGGACATGATTACATAGTGACAAGCAAACTCTATATTGATTTTGCCTTTATAGTTCCCACAACCAGATTAATTAACCGTGTAGTAAAACAAATTCATGGATTATATGTTTAACTTTAATGTCCACATCTTTTGTGCCTTTCTAAATCCAGCCCTCAACAAAAAGTTTTTTCTGGAAGATTGTGTATCAGATAACTCCAACCCAGCCGCAGAGCAACTCACTCTATTTTTAATATTTGACCTGCTTCCTCCACTTATTGTTCATCCTCATCGCTCACTGATTATAAAGGCAAATAGGATGACTTATATTGCACTTGATCTGCACGTGATGACATTTAATCAAACCTGAACCTGAAGGAGGACACAGAAACACAGTTATTAAAATATTACAGATAGGGAGGAGGAGATGGATGCTGCCTAGTTCCTTAACTCTTACAGATAAATTGTCATATTAGAAATGACAGCTGGCTACTCTGAATAAACACTGAGGAAAGGAGAAAGCTCATCAAATGAAAAACAAACAAACAAAAAACCCCAGATAAATGTAAGAAAGAAATCTACACTTCCTGGTCATTATGAAATCTAATTATTCAAATCATAAGTTACTTATGATTTGCAAAACACTACTATACGTGTGTAATGGTCCAAGTGACTGACAAGGAGAGGCACTGCTCATTTTACAGTACTACAACACGTCAGCGTGATGCATGGTGAGACTTGCAGGCTGCCTGGGTACTTACGATAGTGAACCTGAGGACGATCTGGCCTGCCTCTTGCTCTTCAGGGCGCGCAGTTTATCTCCCTGCGTGAGGCCATTCCTCTCCTCTTCATCATTATACTGTAAAATGAACAAAAAGTAATGAACAGACAGAAGACAATGATTTCTGTTTTTTAAAAAAAAATCATGCAGCAATTTCTGTACCTGAAAGCAAGAGCGTAATTTCAAAACTCACCATTTCCATTTCTTCTTTCTTGGGTGCCCTGTTCTTGTTGCTCCCATTGATAGTTATGTCATCCACTCCAGACAGGATCCTGGTCACAGCCATCTTTCCATTCTCTCGTTCATTTAGCATCTTCTCCCGGAAAACATCTCCCTCTGCCCACAGACTGTTCTGCTTCCTGAAAGAAAAGGCCCACAAAATAAAAGGATATAGAAATACTTGACATTTCAAAAACAGTGAAATATTGAAAATCCTGCTTCAGTGAACACATACTCTTCAACAAAGTTCTGCTGAGGCCCAATGATGGACCCTGGTCGGCAGATCCGTATCCAGGCGATGGCTTCTGCAGCAGTCAGCTGGTAATGTTTCATCATATAACAGCCAATCAGAGTACCAGTCCTCCCCAGACCAGCTAAAAAGGGGGAAAAGGGGGGTACGGTAAATTCTACAAGTAACTGGACATTGAGGACAGTTTATACGGCCCAAAGTGTGTATAGCCAGAATATTTCTTGCTGTGTGAGAAATATGACCTTTGCAGTGGACAGCAATGGCTCCTTCTGCATTCTCACAAATGTTGAGGAATTTCCTGACGATGGAGTCGTTTGGTGTACTCCCATCCACAAAGAACAGATCGTGGTGCTCAAACCCAGACTCTGTGAAACGCCTGGCATCATACATCTTCTTATTGAGTCTGATGATAGCGGTGACGTTATGATTTCTGAAGTATGGGATGTAGGCCTCAGGAGCGTGCAATGGGTACCCTGAGGTAAAAGAAAAAACATTGTTTACAAGGTGTTAAAATTAATATTATTATTTTTTAAAGGTACATCAGAAACCTGCGATACATCTCACTTACCATTCTCTATTTTACTTTTTGGATGAGGCCCACTGAATGCAAGGAACTTTCCTGGAATTATCCAGTTTAAGTCTCCATTTTCTGCTCTCTCGTAGTGCTCATATTCTTCCACATCAAAGTTGGAGAAGTCGAGCCAGCCGTACTGCAGAGCCTTGTAGATGGTTGAGAGGGAGTTAATTTCATTAGGAGCATGACACAGCAAGCAAGCAAGAAAAATAAATTAATCAATCTTAAAATGACGTACCTTGTGAATGGCACGTAGGCAATCAAGGATGTTCAGATTGTACATGCAGGTTCCAAACGAAGCATCTCTGAAACATAAAATATGAATAAATACTTTAACCTATACACTTGACCGTTTGTCTTTCAAATCAGTCTCCAATAAGCAAAATATGATATAGGACTATTATAAATGGCAGCGTTGATACTGATACTGCCCAGCCTAAGCTGTGGTTTATCAAATGATAAATATATGCAGTAATAGCGAAATTGTTACCTGAATGGAATATATGTTGAATTCCTCGACACCAGCAGACTGTAGGCCTCCTCAGGCATCATGTTAAGATTCATTACCTTTAAATACGAATGCCCAATCAGCAATAACATTGCAATATAATTTCAAAAGCCAAATGAAACATAAGTGTTTGTACACCACTTACTGCATATGAGCCAATTAGGTAGGCAGCGTTGACTTGTTTCTTCTGATCTCCACAGGTATAAAATATGATTTTCTTCCTTGAGAGTGTAATGGACTGCACAAAGACAATAATAAACTGTATGAACTGACGTGATACTTTGATTTATTTGACTCACAAATATGATATTAATTGGAGACATTACTGTACTCTATAGTACCAAACAAGAATGTAAATTCCTTATGGATAAGAACTTAAACTCAAATGAAATAAAGACTTCAGTACAAAGTTGCTGTTTAGGTGGCGGGGTGAATGCTAATTGTAATAATTTGTAAACTAAAAAAGTAGTTTGGGCAATTAGCACATGAGACAATTATGCACTAGAGGCTGAAATAGACAAAATCACCACAAATCACAAACTGACACAAGGCAGGGACATAAATTAGGTGTAAAAACTGACAAGCATTGCTAATTGGTATGTTAAAAAAAAAACAACAACTGTAAACTGACTTAATTTTACCTAACTTCTGCAGGCATAAATAGATATTTATTGAGCTGTTTTGCTTCCCACCCTTTCTTCCAGGAAGTGCAATTAAAAGCAGCGGTTTACTTTACCTTGAGCTTCTTTGTCAGCTTGCAACAGAAGCGATAAAACATGGCCAGGTTAAGGGGACCAAAGTCTGCATAGAAGCTGCGAGAGGGGGAGGGAGGGACAGAGAGAGAGAGAGAGAGAGAGAGAGAGAGAGAGAGAGAGAGAGAGAGAGAGAGAGAGAGAGAGAGAGAGAGAGGAGAAGAAGAAAGAGAGTGTCAGTGGCTATTTATGCAACCAGCTACGGTCTCTGGGGAAGCTTCACTGGATGGAATCAGCTAGCCTCAGACTGAAACAGAAAAATCACTGACAGAGTGAAAACTATATTTGGAGGTATTTAATGATGTGGTGGGTTAGTCAGAACAGGACAAAATGCTTGCAAAGACAAGGGGTCTTTTTTTTGTACCACTGGCACAAAAATGACTGTGAAAGGTCAGTCATGTCCTCTGCTGAGGCCAATCTAACAACTGCCCATTGAAGCCATGCCTCCTACTACAAGCTCTGAAACTTTGGCTGTGGCATGGTGTCTTTAGTTGCCTTTAATTTTTAATCCTGTTGTGGTTACATGGATTTCTTCCAAAAAGCAGAAATGGTCAGTCGTGTCTTTTCCTGAGACCAGTCTAGCAACCGATCATTGAAGCTATGTCCCTTATTACAAGCTCTGAAACTTTGGCTGTGGCAATGTACTTTTATTTGCCTTTAATTTTTAATCCTGCTGTAGACACTTGGATTTCTCCTGACGGTTAAAATGAAGGAAATTGGGTATTTCTATCAACCTTCATGTGACATTTGAGCTACAAAACGTTTATAAATGACCCATCTGAATATGTTGAGTAACTTCTGCAATCCAAACTGGACTCACTTTTGAAAAAAAAAAGAAAAAAAAAAAAGATCCTGTTCACACCAGCACTGTAGGCCCATTTAAAACGCAACCAGCATTTTGGGATACCTGTAATAACTTACTTCTCATATGCCAACTCTTCATCTATGCAGAAACAGTGTCGTTCGGCTGTGCTCTTGATCTTTTGCTTTAGTATGGCGAAATAAAGTTGATCTGGAGGAGGGAGGGAGGGAGGGACAGGGGGGTAGGGCGACAAAATGAAGAGGCAGTTAGTTGCTTTTGTCATGCATACACACACACACACACATACAAACATTTCTGTTGTCTCTCATTTCCAATCCCAAATCAGATCATCTTTACCCACAACTTACTTCCTATATGTCTTTTCTAGCTACTTACCCTTGATAAACTCAATGCATCTTGACGAAACTTCGTCCGAGGTCATCTTGCTCACAGTTTTGAACATGACGTTTTTTTTTTGCAGAGAAATGTACGTGGTTGAATTTCTTCACGAGGACTTGCGCATGCTGCGTACAACTAACTAATAAATGCGCGCGGAGGTCAAAAAAGTTAAAAGCGCCAACTTAAAACTTTAAAGTTACACGAGAAACGCTCTTGTGCGTGATTTTTTTTCCTCCTCGGGACAATTAAGTTTCCAGTCGAAGAGCGAAGGAGAGTTTCGTGTGCAAGTGCGCACTCTGCTAAAAATGATCTCCACCCGACCCCTCCCCTACGATGTTCCGCGGGACGCTATTGGCTGCGAGAAGTGCAGGGCGGTGGATGATTGGACGAAGGTCCTGTCAGTCAGGCTTTGCTCCACCCATTCCAGTTTAAAGTTCTCCACATAAGACACATGATAGGCCCCGGGAAGGTTGCCCAAGCGGTTGCTAGGACGATCCCTCAGCCAATTCAATTCGTGATCTCCACTTGAACGAACCTCCCTCTCTCAGATTTGATCTGCGCAGGGATGCACGAGAACCAGGAAAACCCCTTAAAATATGTGAATATGAACACAGGAGGAGACTGACAGTGGACTGGCTGTGATATATATGACAATAATACACCACTCCACCTCTTTATATACATTTATAACTCACACGCAGTCCATAAAACATGATGGTGCAGACAAAGCGACATTCTGGTGTAATTCATTGCTCTTAAATAAACACCAGTGCAAAACTGCATTGCTAATATTGCGTATTTTGTGCACAGACTGCGGGGTTAAGTCGACGCAAACCCAGTGCATTGACGATAAAAGGACAGACGGTGTCGCCATATTAGGTCAAAAGCTGAAGAAGGGAAAAAAAAAAAAAAAAAAAAAATCAAAGACTTTCACACACCCTGGTCATTTAAAACGCAGTGCTGTGCATGCGCAGTCAGCCGTGTGAGTCTGCACATATTTGCCAACTAGTCCTAAAGTTGACAGGGTTCATTCTGCAGACCCACTTACCTGTTATCTCAATGTAAATATCAGAGTTTGGCGCCGCCTCTGAGCTGTTGTGAGCTGCACAGCGCTTTTTCCTCGACTCGGCTCGTCTCCTCTCGCTCTTACGCTTCATTTTCTCCTCAGGGCTGCACGGTGGACATTCCCGGGGCAGCTGCAACAGACCTCCTCCGCTTCACAGTGCGGTGGCTTTTGTTGCTGTGTTATTATTATTGCATGTCTTCCTCCTGCGCTGCTGCTGCTGCTGCTGCTGGTGCTGGTGCTGGTGCTGGTCGGTGTCTGCGTATGTGTGTTGTATATGTGTCAACCGAGGTACAGTTGCCTGCTCTTGCCTCTCTGGTGGTGGTGACGTCTATGAGCAGGGGCAGGTTTTCTGCTTTCTGAATCCCCTGCATGTGACGTATCAGGATTAGATGTCCAGTGCCCACCCTTCACTGTTCAATTGCAGCAGCTGTATACAGATAACATGTTGGAGATGTAGTTCTAGGTTGCTGAATAGATCCCATTTGGATAGGACTGTATTTGAGTGTATGTGAGTAGACAAATGCAGCCGAGAAATAGCAACATAACTTTATTTTTCATAGAATAAACAGTGTGGATATGAGATGTGCACATAAAAAGAAGACTCTGCTAACATCAGTGCACCATGTTATGAAGTGTTCATAAATATTAACCATCTTATTACACGTATTGGAGCAGATATATACAGCATAAGACGTGATGACTCTGATAGAAAAGGTAGAAAATGAAACACCAAAAAAAGTTAATACATTCATACCCCTCTTACACACTCAGCTACAAATCGCGCCTGCTTTCAGACTACAGACTGTACAAATAAATGTAGGCCACAAACAAATGTACAAGCATGTGCATTTCTGCACAATAATCACGGTGATGTGGGGCAAAGCACTCTCAGGTGGCCAGCTAGTTACACATGGATGATCTTTGGCTTATCACTGAAGTCCAGAGTCTGTTGAACTCCGGCGAGCTGCAGGAGCCAGTTAATGGGCATGTGGTCCAGGCGGTTCATGTCAAAATGGGAAAAATGAACTTGAGAGCCTGTGTGTGTGAGCAAAAGGGAAAGATACGGTCTGACACAGTGGATACAGATAGATATAAAAACTCAGCATGTACAGAGATGCAAGGGCACTTAGAGAAAGAAAGAGAAAGCTTACCTGGTCCTGCAATAATGGCTCCACCTTGTTGATGTAGGTCACCCTGGAAGTCAAATACAGGGCTAGTCATGGCCCTCCATATACTCTTCATTTGTCCCATAAACGTACCAGACTTCACATGGGGACTAGGGTGGGCTAAGTACACACAAACATACAGACACATGCAATTATTCATTAATTACCATCCCATAATATGCTGGCTTTATCCTATCATACTGTTATTGCTTTACCTGAGTCTGTAAATTTTTCCTCTCTCTTCATCCCAAGCTTTTGATAAATGCACCTCTCCGGGTCCACATACATTTCATAGGGATAGCCCGTCAGTGAGCAGAATGGCTAGATGAGATGGAAAACACATCAGCATAATGGGAACATGTGTGGCAGACTGACATTATGCATATGGGAAAATATATAAAACAAAATAAGTACCTCAATATGATGGTGAGCAGACTGACCAATCACAACCAGTCTAATGTCAGCATCCTGCAGCAACACACAACAAATCATTTAGATTTGTCAAATTTGTAATGGTGGAAGTTGAGCTAATTTAACTGCTTTATATACTGCTGGCTAGTTTTATCTACAGCAACCCATCATGTACAATATGATCATTGTATATCATCAAACATCATTTATAACATCATCACACATTGCTGTCCTGGGAGAAGCACATATCTCTAAAAAGTCAACTGTTATCTAGGCCTGTTTTCAGCTTTGTGACAATGAATTTTACAGCTAATCCAAGTTTAAAAAACAGATTTTATTTAGTTTCAGGAGTTAGAGACAGGATGGTATGAAAGCTAAAATAGAAAAACATTATTATACTTGAATAAATGTGATGAGTTTACATTCCACCACTGCAAATCTGAACTATGCTTCCTTTTGTTCATTCATAGTCATAAATCTGGACTTACCTCCAGGGCTTCTTTAGGTATTTTGCTCAAGTCTTCCACATATTCTTTACAGCTATAGCACAGGAAATTCTGTAGGGACACACACACAGTACATACACATATAATATGTTCATAGGCTATAGCATTACTTTTTAAAACTCAGTATAACGTTTAACCCTCTGTCTTCACCTATGGACATGATCTCTCTCAATTCTTCCATTTCCATCATAGCATGGGAAGTTGTTGGGGCATCTGTCCAGTAAGGCTGAAGCTCACCTGTTACCAGATTTGATGCCTTTAACAGAAACATCTTTGGAGGTCTCAGTCTACTTTATTTGAACCTCTCGAGATTTTACGAGTGCAACCTCAGGCAGGATAGCCTATGACTCATCAGCAAGATCAAGCCAAACAAAGTTTTCCCCCTACCCGCACGAAAATTATCAACGATTTCCTGTCTTGATGTAATTTCTTGAACGGAATAGAGACTCCATGCCGGTCGTATATTATACAATCCTCGACGTCTTCAAGAGGAATGTCGACAGAAGAGGTTCCGATTTCTCGATTTTCTTTAGTGACTTGTCGAGTTATTGGTGAAAACACTTCAGCCATTTTTTCCTGGGGCTTCCTGAAGTCGCACTGCTATTTTTGGGAGGGTGCGTTCAGGGTGGAGTGGAGCTGGTGGCTGGAAATTCACGCCCATATGTCCTGTGTCTGTGTGTGTCTGTGTGAGAGAGAGAGAGAGTGGAAGAAAACTTTTATTTTATTCCATAGGTCTAGTAATAATAGTTAATAGAGCTGTTTTTTTTAATCATTTCATTTAATGCAAAAGAGAAACTGAAAGCAGCAGGCTCTGTACATGTGGTTCTGCAGTGTTGGGTTGTAACTGACTACATGTAATTAGGATTACTTCATCAGATTACAAAAAACAAGTAAATATAATATACCCAGATTAAGTTACACCTGTGAAATCTAACGTGATCCAATACAACAGCTCTGCCATGAATTATACTTCTACTTTATATTAATTATTGAGGTCATAGTGAGTGGTATATATTGAAAGGTATTTCTAATATTAGGGCCCTCTCATGTATGTAAATGAATTTATAGTAGAGTTGTTGTATTGGTTCACACTAGACTGTACATGTTTCCCTAATGAAGTGGGCGGCAAAGTTACATTGTCCAAGATTGCTTGATTGCATTTTTAAAAAATGGCAATTAAAAAATTCTTAAACTTTTTGGTAATCCAGTGGATTATATACAAAATTGGCATGCAATTTGTGTTCAGTAAACATGACTGCTGCAAAATATGCATGCAATAACCATGACTGCTGCTACTGTACTAGGACTTGCCACTTTTTTGTGCAATGCTTCTGCAAAGCATCCGTTACTTTACTCTGTCTGCAAAAATGCAATCAACCAGGACTGCTGCTATAATAACCAGGACTGATACTATGTGCAATACCCCAGTATACACTTGTCACTTTACTCTCACTCTCAATATTTTAAATAGTGTAGTATATCCTATTTATATAGTATGTTTATATCTACTTATACAGTGATACTTCTCCAATACTTAGTACTACTTTACTACATAACTGGTCACTTATCCACTGTACAATAACACATGCCGTACACAGTCCTCTATATTTATCTATATTTATTTATATTCATCCTCCATACAGTTCTCCACATTTATTCTATCTGATCCTATTTTACTTGAATTTTACTTTATATATTTAGTCCGTTTTACTGTTTACCGTTAAGAGTTTATTGTTTACTGTTTACTGTTTATTTTATATATCTAGCTAAGAGTCTATTGTATATCTTATATTGTATTTTTTCATACCTTTTTATTTTGTCTGTATCTGTATGCTACTGGAAATTCAATTTCTTTGAGGGAGTCATCCCAAAGGGATCAATAAAGTGCAGTCTAAGTCTCTAAGTCTAAGTCTACTCATATATACTTGACACAACCTTTTTATGCTTGTAAAGTGTATAGTACATGTATACATATTTTGCATATTCTATTCTAAATATATTTTTTAGGATTCTATATATTTTTTTACTTTTTATTTTTGATTATATTGTATTCTACTTCTATAGGTTATTTCCCCCCCCCCCCCTTTATATTTAGTGCTGTTACTACAACTAGTGCTATTACTGCTGAGCTGACCAGTTCTTCTCGTCCAACACATTTCATTGTACTGTTGACACTGTGATAACTTGCACATGACAAATAAACCTGAAAACTGAACTGACTTCTAAAATGGGTCATTCTCATTAATGTACATTTGGTAGTTTTGTATATTTTAATGCTAATACTTATGTCATTTATATGCTTAAATATAAGCACATACTTTATGCACTTGCTTTTACTTGTAACTGTGCATTTCTACACTGTGCTATTGCTACTTTTACCTTACTATATAAAACATGTGTACTTCGAGACGAATTACGAATCGCCCTGGTCGGCTTCCTTACCGCTACCCTCTCGGTGCGGAAGTGTTGTCCTCAGCTGAAGAGCAGCAGCAGCAGCAGCAGCAGAGCCAGAGCTGCCCCTGTTTGGATAAACACTACGCTGGTTCAGTAGCAGGTTTTCTTGTGTCCGTGTCTTTCCTGTCGGGACTTGTCAGCGCTCCTCTTGACCGTGCAGCATAGCAGTATTATGCGAGCACCGTCCGGTGTGTGGGAGCACCGTGTGAATTGGTGAGAGATGTTTCATGTTGGGTCTACAGCTAACTTAGCATCTAGTGATGGAGCAAAGCTAGCCTGTCAGAAAGCTGAACTGGGTTAGCAATGGAGCCGTGTCTTTTTTCTCTCTCTAAAGGAACGATGTGAATGTGTGGAGCAAACATTAGACACAAAGCTGTCTCTACTTCAGGCAAAACCAAACCAAACCCAGCCATCACGTTAGGCTTGCTCTGTGTGTGTGAATGTGTGTGTGTATGCTAAACAAATGGCCACCTGTTCACTGTTTACATCTTTTCATTCGTTGCTTGCATCGTTGCTGCTTTCTTGCTGGACTACACAAAGCTGCCGTTTTGTACTCTAACGTAGGCAATAAGGGTTTTAACTTGTCACAAGTCATGCATTCCTAACACAAGTAATAACACCAATGTATTGGTTTCGACAGAGAGATAAACACGGCTGTAAGGCTCGTTGCTCCTTTTGTGTGTGCTCCCCATGCAGGTTTAGGCTCCACACTTAAAATAGAAATGCTTTTTACAAACTGCAGCCGTATTTCATTGTGATATCAAGCTGTGCACTCTAGTAATGTGTACTACATGATGAGAAGAGTGTAATGGCACTGTCAACGTCTATTTTCAGCGTAATGTGTGTTCCCAGCTGTTCAGTATATATAGCTCTATCTTGATCGTCCTTGACTTTATTTTTTCAGGTCTACCTTAATACGAGACTCATTATTACGTGTCATTATGTTATTGTTCGCTGTAATTGTTCCTCCTGTCCACACTGGTTGTCAATGGATTTCTATCTCATTACCAATAGGTGATGGAGGACGATATTTACAGTCTTTGCTCTGTGCAAAAATGCATTCTGAGGTTTAGCTGAAGATAATATGAGGCTGCAGCTGTCTGAGCTGTCGGGCAAGTCAAGGTGGTACCCTCTGAAGTTACAGGGTCTTTGGTATGAAAATCCCTCTTTGTGTTACTGTCTCTCCAGCTCTGCAAAATGTCTCCGTACAGGGAAACACAAAGAGCTTTGTTTCATGAATAGCAAGGGAGATATTTGTTGTGTGTTTGTATACATTTTTTTCAGGTTGCTGTGGCTAAGGAGGTAAAGTGGGTCGTCCACTGATCAGAAGATCGGTGCATTTCTAAGTGTCAGTGGGCAAGATACTGAACCCCAAACTGCTCCTGAAAGCCGTGCCATCGGTGTGTGAATGTGTGTGAATGATCCTAGTTCCTTTCTGCTTTGCAGGGCAGCCACAGCCGTCAGTGTATGAAAGTCTGTACGAATGTGATGTGTAGTGTAAAAGCGTCTTGAGTAGTCGGAAGACTAGAAAGGTGCTACATAAGTACATTTACCATATTCCAGAGGATATTGTTTGCAGGGGAATTTGGCTGTTCCCTTTCTTTGTTGATGGATGTCTCTACTTATAAAGCAACATTAACTTTAAAATTTTGCTTTTGCTGGAATGTAAAATAGTTGTAATAGAACATGATTGCGAAAAGGTAGATTTATTTTCTCCACCACCTTACTTACCTTAGATGTTGTCAAGTACTGAAAAGTTAATGAAATGCTTTGTCAGGCCTTAAGTTTAAATATTCTTTTCCGAGACGTTTACTGACTCAAGTCAGAACTTTGCCAATTTGCCAATTAGTTTATTTCTGCAAAGTTCTTCTGTGGTAACTCTGCTCCGTTTGAGACGTTTCACTTGTTTTGTTAAATAAAAAGAAAAGAGCTTAAAGGTAAAATATTGAGTATTGTTTTGGTATTGGTAACAAATTGTTTGTATTGACACCCTTGACCTTCAAGGTCTATTGCTGAATAATGAATAATAATAATAATGAATTGACTCTTATTGTTCTAGAGTTTCCTTGAATCATCTATATGGGCCATCTTCTCTCGAAAAATGGTTACCGCCTGAAGAAGAGGACACGCAAGTTGCATCACAGGAAGAAGAAGAAGAGGAATTGTTTCCTGCAGCTGCCTTGCATGCTCTGCTTCATTGTCCACAGCAACAGCACCAGTCTTGACGACGACAGCGACCACTTGGAGGCTGGGGTCAACGGCAGCGTGTGCCGTCACAACAGCATCACCGGAATAAGTGTCCCTGGTGTGGGTGGAGTTGGCATCGGAGCAGCCGCTGCCTCAAAGCTCGCTGAGCGATACGCAACACTTGCATCTCCTGAGGACTGCTCCAAGTTCCTGTTGTCACCACGGGAGTTGGCTATCTGGGAGGGCCAAGGGAGGAGCCTTTTATCAGCTGTTCCTGCAAAACTGATTCCACCACCGGCGCTGTTCAGAACCGCTGGGGTGTCTGTGAACGTGCCCATACCTGTACCTGTGCCTGGCTGCACCAGTGACTACACTGAGATGGTAAGGAGCTGGTGCTGCATCAACAATACCAAACATTGTAGTTGGTGAAGATACAGCATGGACCTAAATCTGTACAGATGGCCTAAGCAGCTATGAATTAGCAGTGATGCTAATGGTTAATATGACTGTCTTCACTTTATAAGTTTACTAATAAGTAGCCATAGGATATAGTTTAGTTATTTTACCAGAACAATCTGTCCGTCGCCAGGTTAATGTGGGAGGATCTCTTAGAAAGGTTAGGTATAATAGTTCTCATTACGCCTAAAAGATTAAAGTTTAAAAACTATAAGATGACTAAAATGTGTTTGAACAAAACCTTAAAGTCCGTGTAAAGTAAGAATAAATATGTGTTCTGAGTTTGTCAGACCAAAGAAGAAAGTGTGATTAACCACCCAGCCAAATTTGAATGATTATGAATGAAAATATTGACAAGTTTATGAAATTAGGTGTCAAAATCAGGTAAAAATGAGCAGTATTAGAAGTGACTGAAACGTGTCAGATGAGTTCAGAAAATGACATGACTAACTTTGAAACACTCTGAGCGAGATTAATTACTCTATCTCTCTGCTAGGGGTGCAGGGGTATGCTCAGGGTGGCCTCAGCATGTCATCGAGCCACCTTTTAGGACCGCCCAAAAAATCCTGGACTGAAAACTGTTTTAACCTCCGACTCCACATTTCAGTAATATATCGTTCAAAGGCTTTTCACACGTTTTCAGCAACTATTCTCCAACATCTGTAATGTATTTTGAAAGAAATCTCGGCATTGCCTTTACACTGACTTTAACTGAATGAGCACAATCTATTTGTAATAACATGCAATACAGAAATGCATGTAAATTGCTTGAAATTAACACAGAATTGTTTATGGGAACACGTGAATCTTCAATGAATAGATAATTCCTAAAAAAACTGGCGCAATAACAATATCATGTAGACTAGTATCTCAGCATGCAGGACAGATTTATCCTGTAAATCTGCCAATGGGCAGAAGGTGTAAAATAGAATACATGTAGTGTCCAAAGTTCTCTGAAGACTACATGTAACAAAGCTCAAGTGTTTTAAAGCTCAACATTACACAGTAGGTTTTCTGTGTTCTCAAGATGTAATAACAGAGTTGCGGAAGTCACAAACATCACACTCAAAGCAAGAGTTATTTTTACTCCTTGTTCTATTTTATTCTCATTGAAGATCCAAGGTCAGGGGTGTTGTTTTGATGTGATGTTTAATAATGTGGCCGGTGTAAGATTCTCTAACTCTGCAGCTGTAGAAAATGAGGTTCCACCTGGCTGATCTGTGTGTTGTTTCTGGGTGCAGGTGTGTAAGAGGAAGTGCTCAGAGGTGCAGAGGTGCACCCCATGTAAGCAGCCGCGCTGCGCCTTCGCTGCCCCCGACGGAGGGCTGGAGAACAGAGGAGTGGGTGGAGGTGGGGGAGAGGCTGCCTCGAACTCTGAAACTGGCCACTGCCACCTTCCCCTCTG
Source organism: Argyrosomus regius (assembly GCA_946959425.1). Taxonomy (NCBI): domain Eukaryota; kingdom Metazoa; phylum Chordata; class Actinopteri; family Sciaenidae; genus Argyrosomus; species Argyrosomus regius. The sequence goes on from OX336890.1 coordinate 18,421,234, forward strand.
TCCACTTCCCTCCTCCTCTGCTTCTTCTTCCTCTGCCTCCTCCTCTTCCTCCTCACCTGCTGATGGCTGCTGCGGGTTGGGTCTTCATGCAGATTTGCCCCACAGTTCAGACTCGTCCCCCTGCTGCCTGCATCATTATGACGACTGCCAACCCAGAAGTTCTGACGCTGCTGACCACTTAAGTATCAACCACCTGCCTTCCTCCATCCTTCTTAAGGTCAGGCTTCACCAAGACTTTTTTTTTTTTCCAATTAGTGATGTTTTTTCATTGATTGTTTGGTATTACAATCCTGAGCCAGAACATGATATTGATAGGAAACCTGCTGTGTACTAAGATTGTAGATCTCATCTTTTTTTTTTTTTTTTTTTTTTTTTTACAAATGAGCCACAGCAACATCTGTTGTTGTTGAACAGCTTTTTACTAGACTGGAAACATGTTTTGTCTTTGTGCATCATATCTTCTCTTGTCTCCTTGCAGGTGCTCTCCCACTTGACAGTGAAGGAGCGCTGTCTGTGTGCCTCTCTGGTGTGTAAGTACTGGAGGGACCTCTGCTTGGACTTCCAGTTCTGGAAGCAAATCGACCTCAGTGGCCTACAACAAGTAAGCAGTGCAGTTTTTGACTGAGACTCTTTGGGAATTATTCTTAATGTCATTCGAGACATTTAGTTAAAGTGACATTTCAGAGTGCAATACCACTGTCGTAAATATGGACAGCTATACATGTGTATTTGTTATGATTTTATTATATATTTATATTTTGATCAAAAACTAGCAAGTTGCTTTTGCTAACAGATAAAACATCAGTCAAGTGCAACAACACCAGACATAACAGCCAGCTAATATTACTTAGTAGTCCAAGCTTTTGCCAACAACAGTCCGGGATTTACTCTTGTCTAGCATCTTCTTGCTTGGTCACTCCATCCTTTTCTCTTCTTAGCGTCCTCTGTCAACATCCTCTTCGTTTTTGACATTATGTCCATAGAAGCTGCTGAGCTAGGTTACATTGCCCACTTGCGTAGCTCCAGCTCTGGCACAATACTGGCTCTGTTCCCCGTCTGCATTCCCCTGCACCCCATGAATAAAAAACATGAATATTCCCCCAGTGCTCTGCCTTGCTAACAGCAGCTATAGTTCACGCAGTTTACTTTAGAAAAGTCTGTAAATCTGAGAGTTAATACAGAGTTTCACTAAAATAAGTTGAATAGTTGGTGGCATTACGGACTTCTGGTGAGCACATGGTTACATATTTACAGATGTATGGGGCGCAGAGTGGAAATAACAGGCACAATCTACCTGATAAAATGTCACTGTAGCGTCAAAATGATTTAAAATCTGTTATTTTATAGTAGAAATGTTACGCAATGGGGCTTTCTTAGTGTCTTGCCAGCATGACCGATAACTGCTTCACATCAAATTTTGACTTTTTAAGAATTTCTATTGACTTTGATCTCACCCCGTTCCCCAGGTTAACGATGATCTCCTGGTGAAAATAGCCACACGGAGGCAGAATGTGACAGAGATTAACATCTCGGATTGCAGAGGGGTCCATGACCATGGTGTGTCCTCTTTGGCCTCACATTGTCCAGGCCTGCAGAAGTATACAGCATACCGCTGCAAGCAGCTTGGTGACATGTCCCTGTCTGCCTTGGCTACACACTGCCCTCTGCTGGTGAAGGTGCATGTGGGCAACCAGGACAAACTAACAGATGAAGCACTAAAGAAGGTATGCATTTAGAGCCATTTCAGTGTCTAGATCTTCGCATGTCTGTGATGCACATGTCTCATTTTTTCTTTTTATTTCCAGGTGAAAAGTGAAGTAATACTTAAAATGATTCAGCTAAAGATTTTCACTTCCATCTTAAATATTCTCAATAATTTCTCCTTTAGCTGGGGGAGCACTGCGGTGAGCTGAAAGACATCCACTTGGGTCAGTGCTACAGTATCACAGATGAAGGCATGGTGGCCTTGGCTAGAGGATGCCGTAAACTGCAGAGACTTTACTTGCAAGAGAACAAACTGGTAAGTCCAGCATGTCTGGTCTAATATTTGTGCCTTCCTCTCCTTCTTGCTTCAGGGTCTCTGCTCGTACAGGAGCCCAAATGTCTGTGTGTTTCTGTTTGGCAATGTGGAAATCTTCAAGTGTGCGTTCATCTCATATAGGCTCTCCATATGCTTCTGTGGTTATAAGAGTACTGTTGGAGCACGGTGGCCCTGTCGTTTGCATTTTTTCCCCGATGTTGGTTACTGCGATGTTTGAATTCAAGAATTCATGCACAAGTTTTTCCAATAAAGATACCACCAGCTTGAAGGTTTGCCAGGCAACAAATACATTACTACACAGATTTATTCATTTATTCTCCTTCTGCTTAACCTTTCTGACTCAGCTATCTTCGAGAACTGGTCGTTCTGTTCCTCTTCTTCTTACTCACGTTTGTTTTGACAGACAAATGAATTCAACTGCCACAAGAAACTCCTCATCATTATCATAG